>CAJNDV010031046.1:37970-51779 GCA_905221635.1 Symbiodinium sp. CCMP2456 | reverse complement strand
ATATATACATATGTATGTAGAGAGAGAGACAGAGAGATTGAGAGACAGAGAGAGAGAGAGAGGCGTCTTGTCCTTGCACTATGGTCATCTAGGTACAAGCTTAAGCCCTAAACCCCACGCCCCCTTTCTCTGAAGCCGAAAGGTAGATCAACAAAAGCCGTTGGCCGGCCTGTCTCAAGCAAGGTTGGCGCCACACAGCTTCGAGTTGCGCCGGTGGCAGCATGACCCATTTCCTTGAAGCTTCTAGCTTGTTGCTTTTGAGGTCTCATAGGAGGACCCTTACAGTAGTCGTCATAATCATTTTTTGTGGTAAATGCTTGAAGCAATAACCGTTATGAGAACCCTTATGGGAAGCTGGACAGTGACCCTTATTATACACATAGACTGACCTGTTTAAACCTTGTAAACATGGAGTAACCCTGGCGATAACCCTTGCGGGAACCTTACCAAGCTTAAACCTTTTACCCTAAATTTTAATTCCTAAACCTTAAATCCTAAAACTTAAGCCTCAAACACTAAACCTTAAACTCCAGTCCCGTAGCCAAGGGCCTGATTGAGCTTGGGGCTCCATGCTAGTAATATAGGACACCTCAATGAGCCTCACGGATTCGAACAAGGTTCCTTACAGGGTTCCATTAAAGGTTCCTTTAAGGGCTGAGGGTTTGGGGTTTTGGGTTCCTTAAGGGTTCCTTTAAGGGCTTAGGGTTTACGGTTCCTTTGATTGAGGGTTTGGGGTTTAGGGTTTGAGCGAGGGATTTGGGGGCTCTACACCCGCGACTACATTGTGGTTTCTTGTTACTTGTTAGTACTACAAGCTTCGAGAGTTTCCGAACCTGCAGTAATAATCGTTCCGACTCCTCGGATCGTAAACGGGATCCGGGCAGACAAGCTCTGGTGTGTGACGGTGTCGACGGTGGCAATGATGATGCAGATGATGATGCTGGTGATGAGGATGGCTGTGCTGATGGCGCTGGGGAAAAGGTGAGGAACGATGGTGACGACAATAGCGATGATGATGATGGTGGTGATGATGATGATGGTGCTGGTGACGCTGGTGCTGCTGCTGGTGGTGATGATGGCACGGAGGAAGCCCACACTAAATCAGGGATGAAGGAAATTAATAAGGGGTGATCGACTTCAAGCAGCAGGCATCGCGGGCATCCTTCTAAGAACCCTTATAGACTAGTTATCATACCTTATGGCAAAAGCCAACTTATGCCAGTACTTGCTTAGCCCCTCCGATCAGACATTACGCCACGGAGGGTTCAAGCGCCTCAACAGGGAAGCCGACATATTACAGAACCCAACAGTACCTATAGACCCCTCTGAAGGAAGCCGATTATAGAAACCAATAGATCCCCTTAAAGGAAGCCGAGAGACGCGAGACTGCAGATCTGCAGTACCCACAGCAGCTCTGGCAACTTTACTGTCCTTCCGGACCTTCCACGGTTGGAACATGCGCCTTGATGACTTAAGAATAGAGATAGGGTGTATATTATAATATACTATGACTATTGAAGTGAACCTGAGGGAATAGTATGTATACTCATTATTCCATGTCAGCTTCAGCAGAATAGGGGTCCGACATCTTACATACAGGTCCCTGTAATCAGGATGCAAGCACTGAAGGTCATATTAAAGGTTACGAGTTTGCTGAAGCTCCCAATGAGGGGCAGAGGCTTACGTTTCGGGGTCCATCCTGTTAAAACCCAGGGCAAATTTAGCCCAACCTGCGACCGCCGTGGACTTCGAAAAGGCTTGAACCGGTTGAGCATTGTGGTTCCAGATAGTGATAACATTCGAATAACATCCGAAAAGCGCTGCTAACATTCGACGCAGGACGTGTCAACAAATATTCCACGTGGGCCTAGCCCTTTCTCAGAGAGCATCTGAGAACCCCCCCACCTGCCGTCGGTATCTCCGAAACGACAAGGTCACGGCTGCAACTGTCAATGCAGAGGCTGCTGCATGACAGAGTGGCCAGCCTGGGAACATAAGGACTAAGCGCATGGCTTTGGGTTCAGGGACACCACGATGCATTGGCTTACACTACGATTCTAAAGTTGTAGCACGGTGCCACTGTGCAAGGATTAGGATGCGTCCTAAGGGATGTCGAATTATGAATGGCACTCTTGAGAACGACAGGTCAACGTCAGCACTTACGAACACCAGCGGGCCCGACAGCTCATGATGATCCGGCTTTGGGATGAGGCCAGGAGAATGACGATGAGAAGTTGTGCCCTGATAAGGGTGAGACGACAAAGGCAATGAAAACTACGACGACGATGATAGTGATATACAATGACGATAGTTGCGATGACTGCGATGCTGATGATGATGATCATGATCATGATGACGGCGATGATGAGTCTGATTCCACGACGAAGATGACGATGATGTTGACGATGACGCTGCCGATGACGACGATGATGAGTCAGCCTTGGCCATCTCCATGAAGCCAAAGGCATGGCATCCTGGCCGCGTTTCACTCTAGACAAGCAAGAAGAAGCCATAATGCAGGGGCCTTAATAACTAGAACAGGGTTTTGAGTTTTTTTAAACACTGATTATAACAAAGAACCCCCAAAATATTATAGGTAATTATTAAAGCCCCTATATTACAGGGCTCAGGGCGTGAGGCTTTAAGGCTTCAGGGTTGTAGGGCTTAGGGCTTTAAGGCTTGCGGGATGTTGGGGGTTTACATGGCACCTAGGGATTGGGAGCTCGAGCACAGTAGGGTTTAGGGTTTAGGGGATATTCGAGCGTCTTTCCACTGATCCAGGCACAATACAGCGGAAAGGAATGCTCTTAGCGTGCTCGGCCTGTCTTGGCACGGCCACATGGTAATATAGGGGCCTTCATACTTAGAACCCTGCCCTAGGGAAATGGACCTGACAATGGCAATGTCGCAAGTGGACACAGTGACAAGCAGCTTCGACAGATAACAACCATGCTGCACACTTGCCCCAGACAGCGCTGGCAAGTTTGCACTCTGCTTCTGTTTACTTCCCCACCTGCTTCCAATCGCAAGCCTTCTGAAACGAAGAATTTTCTGCTGGCATAAAGGCATATACAGTTGTGTACACACACTGGTGTGTGCATGTATGTGTTTCGTACTATAGTTTGTATGTGTATGCGTACATATTGTTATATGTATACATATACATATACATATACACATACATATACATATACATATACATACATATGTACAGGATGCCAGTATACTTGAATGTGTGTGTGTGTGTGTTGGCTTGTAGTTTTGGCTCGACAGTTGTCCTAAGCCCTGACAGTGGTAACAACAATCCCGCACTGGATTGTCCAGCCAAGAATATATGGATCACATGCCGAAAGATGCTGTGTCTTAAAGTCGAACGGGCTAGTATGCTTTACATTGCTCTTTCGGCGTCATTGTTTCGGTTCCGAGTGCTTGCGCGTGTTTACTCCTCACAGGAGCGCCGATATAGTAGCTTGGAGCCCAGATGTAAACGATGCCAGCATGCTGAATGCGAGGGTGTAGCGAACAGGTCGCGGGTGCCTAAAGGACACACGTTGGCTCAGGCTTCCCCACCACTTGGCGCCGGCTTTCCTGATGTTCATCGTTTCGCATCGTGGAAGAGAAAGCGGAAGTTAAGGCTGGGACGCTACTGATGCTCGAAGGCGAGCAGACCTTAACCCCCAGCAACCTCTCCTGAAATTCAACATCCACAAACATCAGAATCAACTAACATCACCAAAAAATCCATCATACCCAGCAAACCAATCCTATTGAAGCGGTAGTTATGTGATAATGGTGCTTAGTGCTCTACCTCCTGCAAGTTTCACGAAACCCAACTCCAAATACTAAACCCCAAACCCAAACCCTCAAACGCCTAAACCACGACAAGCCGAAATCCCCAAACCCTCAAGCCGCGCCCTAGAATCCTAAACCCTTACACCCCCAAACCCCTCAAGACCCCTAAGCCCCAAAACCACTAAAGCCACCCCTAAAGCCCCAGACCTCTTTAAATCCAAAACCCCAAAGCCCCAAATCCTTAGACCCTAGCCCTAAACCCTTAAACCCTACAACCTCTTATACCCTGAACCCTGCCCTGAACCCTTAAACCCTTTACCCTAAAACCCCTTATACCCTAAACCCTGAAACCCTGAACCCTGAAACCCCTTATACCCCAAACCCTTAAACCCTAAACCCTGAAATGCCCTGAAGCTCCTGATACCCTAAACCCTGACGCCCTAAACCCTCAAGGCACGTCGCCTGCCGAAACTCTGGGCCCTCCGCGGCGCCCAATCGGGCGCTTCGGTCGCAGAGCCTGGCCCTCGGAAGCGAAAGGGTCCCTAAACGGAGCCATTAAACCCTAAACCCTAAACCCTAAATCCCTAAATCCCTAAATCCATTAAACCCTAAACCCTAAACCCTAAATCCCTAAGTTCCCTTGAAAGGAGCCCTTAAAGGGGCCCTTAAGGGTTCCCCTTAAAGGAACCTTAGAGGTTTCCCTTTGGGGGGGCTCAAGTAGGACCCAGCAAAGCACCTAAGCCAGAACCGCGGGTTCAGGATTTGGCGTTTTGGGGGGTTATAGTTATATATAGGGCTTGAGGATTTGGGTTTTGAGATATCTCATAATCCCCTCTTGTACGCCAAGAAGGTAGGGGTATCCCACCCAAAACTTTGCGCTTGGATGCCTTCTGGCTCCCTCACCCAGCCTTCAGCGAGGAAGCCTCTGGCGCCCACGATGCACACGAGGGGCGTGAGAACAGACTTCCTCTGCTCAGGCTTTCGGTGGGTTCGAAGATTCCGGTGGGTCGAGGTAATATGGGGGGGGCGTAGGGTTTAGGGTTTAGGGTTTAGGGTTTAGGGTTTAGGGTTTAGGGTTTAGGGTTTAGGGTTTAGGGTGGGCGGCCTTACTAACTAGACGAGTGTGTTGACGTTGCTTTTCAGCATGAGCTGTAATGAGGAACCCGGAACACTAGCAGTAGTCATACTCGAGCCGCCATGGCGTGAGGGTCTAGCTTTTTGGGGTTTCAGGGTGATTCTGCTACGGTTCGGGATGTGGGTTTGCAAGGGCGACTCTTGGCACAGGCTTCGGCTAGTGAGGACTTTGCACTGGAAAAGCTAATGGCTCCTAGCACCCTACCAGAACCCTAAACCCTGAAGCCCAGAAGCGCTCAACCCTAACACCCAAACCATAAACCCGCAACCCTAAACCGGAAAGCATCCCTAAACCCTAAACCCTAAACCCTAAACCTTATAGCATCCTTGTACAAGCCAGGGTTGGTGTCCGGACATGAAAATGCAGAAGCTTGCGCATGGGGAAACGGTCAAGCACCTCCGGACATCCGGCTCAAGCCACCCCTGCAAGCCCTTTTAGGGATTGGTAGGACTTCAAGGTTGTTTGGGAGGTTTAGAGGGCTTAGATGGCTTAAGGCCAAAAGTAGCTTAAACCCTGAATGTCAGGCTTCGGGGACGAAGAATTGCAAGCCAGATTCATCGGAGTCTGTGCGCACGGCCACTCCAGGTGGGCACAAAAGTCTAAGAGCCGTCGAAACGCGACGGCTTTGATCCAAAAAGCCTTCGGAAGTCCACGGTTTGGCTGTGGTCCGGCAACATGGTGAAGGCTAGGATTACAATTAACTAGCTCTTCCTTGTCAGGTTTTGAAGGGCTTGAGGTTATGGGGAATAGGGTTTTGACCCCACAGTGCAACCCTAAAGCCAAGACCCTAAACGCTGATTTACCCATAGAGACCTGTATAAAAAATACACAGCCGCACGGTATCTCATCTGGGTTGAATTCGGGAGTCCAGGCTTCAGGTTTAGGGCAGGATTAAGGCCTGAAGGATTCTGGGGGTTTAGAGTTTAGGGTGTAGGCTTTAGGGCCATTTTAGGGTGTGTATACAGTGTGCGCGCGCGGTGTGCCACGTCTATGTGCCCAAAAATCCCGAAACCCGGAAGGCGAAGACCCCCCCTGTCTATCTCTCGTGCAACTTTCCGTAACACCCCCACAATTCAACACGCAGCACGCAGCAACCGACAGCTAAAAGCAACCCCTGCGCCTCTTCAGCTGCTCCTCGGCTTTCAATCGGGACGAACATCCCCGAAACACACACACACACACACACGCGCCAAACACAAGAGGTGTGTCTTATGAGTTTGGGGCTTCAAGGCGTCAGGTGTGCCATCAATCTTGCATGAACCCCTGCCGCTTACAGGTTAGAAGCTCGAAAAGGCTTCCAAAACCGCTCCAAATCATGGATCTGGAGCCAAATAAACCTACCAAGCAGACACGGAGCATCAGGCTTCATAACTTAGAGGCCGTGCGACGTTTTTCGGGCTCACGGGGCTTGCTGCAGGATTTCGGAAGGCTGAATATTTCGTAGTGTGCTTCCACTGCGTCGGGTTCTAAAGATTCACGTAACGACTGTGGGAAGTCTGCGCCACCCCCAGGGTGATTGAGTCGGGTAATAGGGTTTAGGGTCTACTCGAAGACCCAGCTTTGCACCCGCTCTGCATGGACTTGTCCCTCAAAAACCCGCCCGCTAGACTCTGAAGAAGTAAAACAAGGCGACAAACGGAACCCAGACCCTGAGTAGGAGCACCCCAAACCCGAAACAGACGCCTAGCGGCAAAATGCCCTAAACCCTAACCCTGGCCGTGAGCCCGCTTACCAACTCTCCCACAGGACCAGGGTCGATAAGCTTCGTCGTGGGCTCATAGAGATGTGCCGCAGCATAAGGTCGCAAAGGGTTCCTCGTCTGCCAGTGCGGAAGACGAAACCTGACGCCTAAATATCCCTGAAGCCCTCAGCTCTCAACCCCTAAACCCCTAGACTCCAAAACCCCAACCCGCCAAACCCAAAACCAAAACCCCTAAACCCAAAACCCCCAAACCCTAAAATCCCTGAACTATCCTAAGCCCCAAACCCAAAAAAAAAACAAACCCTGCACCCAAAAGCCCCCAAAGCCTAAACACCACAGCCTGTCTTGATCTCCGAGGTACCACTCGGCCTCAAACCAACCTAAGCGTCGTTTTGGCTTCGAAAAGTCCAGGATTGTCCCTGATTGTTTGATTGGGATTACCCTAAACCCTAAACGCGAAACCGTGGGATCTCTTCAGAGGTTTGTTAAGGGCTTGAAGGGCTTCTCCGAAGGAACTGAGAGGGTGTTATGGGGATACCTAGCAGTAAGTAGGGTTCTGGAAAGGGCATCGCTACAGCGATTTATAGACACGTGTAAAACTGCCAAGCAAGTCCCCTGATGCTTTCGGTAGGGTTTCTATTTCAGGGACTTCGGATTTCGGGCTTCGCGAACAACAAAGGTTCTACAAAGGATAACTAGATTATGTATTGTACTAATCAGTACTCTTATGGTTTTTAAATGCATGCCATGCAGCATCCTTCTTGGGTATACAGAGGTGACTATACGGGGTACGAAACGAGCACCCTAAACCCTAAAACCTAAACCCTAAGCCCTAAACCCTACCTACAAGGGCTTGCTGGAGTTCAGGAGTCCGGGCTCAGGCTTTTAGCAGTAAAAGCTTCGTGCCGCACTCCCTTAACCCCGGTCCCCCAGGGTTTACGGTTTAGGGTTCAGGGTCTAGGGTTTCGGGTTTGTTTTGGGGTTTAGGGATCCCTGAACCAACAAAACTCCCAAACCCCGAAGCCCCTGAACGAAAAAAAAATCCTAGACCGAAAAGTTGAAAATAACTCAAAACATGTAGAAATTGAAACTACAACAGCCCAAAAGCTTGGCCGAAAGCTTGATAGTCTGCGCTGAGCAGCTCCAGAGGGAGGCCATCTCATTCCAAGCCTGACTCCGCGGAAGGCTTTTCAGGACAACTCTAAACCCTAAAACCTAAACTTGGGCTGCTGGGTTTCGGATTTTGGGGATTTGGGTGAGGTTCAGCGATCTGCGGGTGTAGGGTTTTGGGTGCTGGGTCTAGGGCTTAGAGTTTTGGGTTTAGGGGTTTAGGGTTCACCAAAGCCCAAGCCTTAAACGCTTATTAAAACCCCAACATTAAACACTAAGTCTAAAACCCCAAACCCTCAAAACCCTAGACCTTGAACCCTGGTCCCTAAACCCTGAAATCGTATATAATGCAGGGGCTTGGGGTCTATTATAATTACTATAGTTCTAATAAAGAACCCCCACAATAGTATAGGTAATTATTGAAGCCCCTACATAAAACCCTGAGCCCTGAACGGCTCAGGTCTGGGAAGCTCCGCACCTCCTCCAGTCGCTCCGCATTCCGAGGGCCAGATCCCATGGCGGAGAGGCGCCGTTCCAGCAAGCAGAACGTCGTCCGAGCCTTTTTGGATTCTGGGGTTTAGGGTTTAGGGTTTAGGGTTTAGCCTTTTGGATTCTGGGCTTTTTGGGGTTTCGAGTTTTCCGGGACTTCGGATTTGGGCCGTTGGATTTTGCCTGCAGGGCTTTAGGGTTTGGGCTTTGGGCCTTTGGATTTTGACTTTAGGGCTTTAGAGGGTTTGGTGGCTGCAGTTTCGGGTGTCCGGGCTTGGGGCTTTAAGGTTCAGGGTGCAAGCCAGACATACCCGGAGAGCCCCATCCCCATAATGAAGGAACATACCTAAAATCATAATATCAAGCCCCCTGTAAGGGCATACCTGTATACCTATCTATTTGGTAGGTTTCGGGGTTCGGGCCCGAATTAGACAGCCAGTACATCTACATGTTGATATAGCGGTCTGAACGGTTCGTAATTTTGTCCCGTTGTAGTCCCTCAATGCGAGTGCCTTACCGTGTACTACATATGTTGGTTGCTGAGGCCTGTCACGCGGCCTGGGTAATCAGAATAGGGTTCGGGGGTTCTTTGAAAAGTAGAGCTGTATAGGGACTACACACGGGATATCATCACTAATGATTTAAAATTACCCGACATACACTGCACTGGTTCAAAAAAAACATTCATCCTCTTACATCATCTTGGTATAGAGGCCTCAAGAAACTGACTGATTAGGGTCGTGGGTGAAATTTCCCCTAAACCCTGAGGCCTGGAGCCCTCAGAGAAAACCATTGACTTCTCCCAGTCTCTTGGCATTATCCGAAGCTTCTAAGTAGCATATCACATATATGATACAGCTGGGGCGTAGACCTTGAATGGCTTTGGAATACAAACACCATGTAACATTTCATGTATGATACAGGGGCTTCGGGCACGCATGTCTTCCACAGTTCTAGTGCCGGCGAAGCACGCTGACAACGTGGAACTGCAGTTGTAGTTTCCTGCCGCAAGACACCCTAACCCCTAAACCCAAATGGGTCCAAAGGCACGGAAACGCAAATAATCCAGCTGGCTGGCAGCACTGACTCAGCTACTCATCCTCGCCAATGCTCGCGCGTAGGACGAAAAGGCGGAACCACTCGTCTCCCAAATGCAAAACACATTTGGGTAGTTGTCAAAATTAGGGTCCCTTTTGGGGTAGCCTAAATAATAGGTGCCGTATTATAATAAGGACCCAAAAAGGGTTGACAACCACGCATTTGAAAAGGAAGGACACACAACATCGGAACGTGGCAACTCTCAGGCCGCAAAGCCTCGACGAACCCAAACGCACCAACTTCGGTTCAGGGCTTACCCATAGGCTCCATAGTAGTTCCTTTTTAGGATTACCTAATAGGATCCTGACTATAAGCCACAAAAAGGAACTACTATGGGGCCTATGGGTAGGCTCTTGATTAAAGACAGCTGCCTTCCAGAAAAGTGGTCGCGATGCTCCAAAACCCGAAACTTGACACCCGAAACCCAAAACACTAAATCCTAAGCCGCTTGCCCCGAACCCTACCTTCATTACCTTGACCCTAAACCCTAAACCCTAAACCCTATAAACCATATAAACCCTATAAACCCTACACCCTTAAACCCCAAGCCGGCCTGCAAACTTCTTTCACCTCCTCAAGGCCCTGCAGCTTCTCGCCGCATGTTGCGGCAAGCACAGCCCTGGGAAAGACCCGGCTGCGTCTATTCCTTTAAGGGTTTAGGGTTTAGGGTTTAGGGTTTAGGGTTTAGGGTTTAGGCTATTCCTTTGGGAGTTTGGATTAGGGGGACCCTTTGGGATGTAGACCCTCTCAATAAGGTCCCTTTTTAAGAGATCCAGAAGTCGGGTTCAGACGGGCCCCTTTAAGGGGTCTCCCGAATACTACGCAGGATCCTTTGGGGCTTAAACTTTAGGGTTTAGGGTTTAGGGTTTAGGGTTTAGGGTTTAGGCTTTTAAGATTTCTACTTCTACAGGTTTGAGAGCTCAGGGTTTAATTGCCATAGGGTCCTTAATGACTAGAACAGGGCTTTGGAATAAGTATATCACGCTATGATTATATAGGGACTCTCAGACAAAATTTTGTTGCGGACTATTCTGACCTCTATCCTGTTGCAACCCTAACCCCTGAATTCCAAACCCTAAACCGCTTAACCCCTGAACCCTAAACCCAAAACCCTGTGGCTCGTGCGGTTTAACCCTGCCAAATCCATCCAATCATGCGTGCGGTTGGGGATGTGGGCTTCGGGTTAAACCCTGTCATTCTGAAATCTCATTGAGCGTAATGGACTTAGGCTTAGGGCTCTGCCCCAAGAATCCTAAACGCCAGAGACCCACCTGGTCCCCGAAAAAAGATGGTTTTTGAAGGACTCTCATAAGGAAATAAGAGTCAACAACCCTCAAACATAGGTTGTTTGAGGTCATGGTAAGCCCAAAGACCTAGACCCATCATCCCTAAACCCTAAACCCCTAAAGACCCTAAACAGTCTAAGTTAGGCACCTGTATCGGCAACATTCGCGAGCTACTGCAAAGCTCCTTTTCTGTGGTTGCCTCTCCTTCAAAGGTTTAGGGCTTAGGGTTTACGGTTTAGGGTTCAGGCTTTGGGGTTTAGGGTTCGCAGACCAACTATGGAAGCCAAAGGCATTAAGTCGCAGTGGCAGGCAAGCTTTGTCAGGATTACACGCCACAGCCCTACCATGGCACAAAGGCTCCTAACTGCATATCTGAGGCACACCCTTCTCTCCAAGTCATCCACTGCCTGTCGCGGATCGCGGAAACTGGATGCAGCGATGAGACTGGGATGTGTATGTGTGTACATGTTTATGTCTATCTGTATGCATATGTGTAGAATAGATTGATCTTATGTATTTGTCTATTTCAATCTTAAACGTACCAAGGTCGTCGCAAGACCTGATTCTGGGCCTGACATTCTCGGGTGAACGCATTCCCCAAAAAACTCTAGGCCTAGGTGGGACTGCCGGGTTGCCTCACGTCCGGCAAGCCAGCTTGACATGAAGAAGGGCAGAAGGCTTTAGGGTATACGGTTTAGGGGTTTAGGCGTTTAGGGCTTTGGGGCTTAGGGGCTTAGGGTTTAGGGTTTAGGGTTGACCCAAAGAAAAGTAACATCAAAGGAGGTATATCTTGGGACTACAGGGTGGCATGCTGACTAAGTCGAGTGAGTATTCAAGCCCTTTTTATTGGGGCCGCAGCACGTTCGGATTGGCTGAAGATGCGCGATGCCTGGACCCAAGACTCCGGCATCCAACAGACGTGACTAGCCGCTGTGACACGTCACACCGTTCCGTGGGGGCACCTCGATCGCCAAGATGTGGCCCCTAAACCCAAATTCCCCAGAGCCTGCACACTAAACCGCAACCTAAATTCATGTTAGGATTCATATAGAGACCTTCATAATTAGAATAGGGTTCTGGGGCCCATTGTACTATAACTATTATAAGGCACCCCCAAAACAGTATTGGTAATTATTTCGGCACCGGTAGTAGGTAGGGTTTCCGGATGGGCTTGGGCTGGGGTTAGTGTCTTTCGCATGGGGGTTCGTATCCAGTGCCTACGGCAGCAGGCCATCCAAACTTCCTCTAACACTGCATGGTCTAGAAATGTCTCTCTCATTCCTAAAACCTCCGACAGCCCACCAACTTTAAATCACCCCAAATATCCGGAAAACTAAGCGATCAAGTGATCCAGTTGCCAGAACCGCATTCCCTCGTCCGGATCTGCTTGAGCCAGAGTCTGCGCTTAAGCCTACTGTGCTGCACCGCCCTTTGCCTCGTCGCTGGATCCTAACCCTCCCCCTCAACTAGAAACTCTGCTCGTAAAGTCCCTAAGTCCTACGCACTGAAATCCGATCATCGGCTTAACGCCTTCATCCAAAAGCTCAAATATCCCCAAAACCCGAAAACCCTAAACCCGAACGCCCCGAACCCCAAACCTTTAAAACCCTAAACCCGAATGCCCCGACGCCCAGAACTTTAAAGCCCTAAACAAGAAATCCTAGACACCACTATCAAATGCCCGCAACCCGACACTCCAAATCCCTAAACCCGAAACCTTATCAACTCTTCTGAACCCTAAACCCTAAACCAAAAAAAACCTAAACCCTAAACCTGAAACCCTATCAACTCTTCTGGGATTCTGGGCCTTGAGGTGCTCCTTTGAAGGCCAGTCGCCGGAAGTGTCGCCACAGGCGCAGGCCTCTACTTCACAGTCTAAGGCTTCTAGGGCTTAGGGACTCAAACTCTGAGGGTCTTGGGGTGTAGGGTCCAGGGTTTGGGTTTAGGGTTTAGGGTTTAGGGTTTAGGGTTTAGGATTTAGGGTTATGGGGCTTAGGGTTTAGGGATTGGCATGTTTTTTAGAGACTACGACCCTAAGACATAGAGCCAAAGCTCCGACGTGTCTCGTGTACAATCACACAGAAAAAGCGTTCACTTTGTCACGGCCCTGGGGTTTGCTGCACAACGAGTGCATACACTAAGCTGCATTGCGCAAACTCAGCGAAACTTCAGATAATTACTCTTTAGGGAATCCTGAGGAACTGGTTCTGTCATATCCCCTCCGTTCTCCGAGTGTTGGGTTGTGGAGGTTTAGGGAGTAGTGATTCCGCTTTAGGGTTTGAGGGCCTTGTGCACAGGTGTCCTCCTGGCTCTACCCTTGCACCACTGCCCTGCCAGGCCTCGCAGCTCAGGCGGCGTCTGCCGCAGGCACAGGTCTCGGGGCACCGGTGCGGGTGTGCTGTAACGCTAACCCAGACCCCCTATAAACCCTAAACCGCATTCATTGAGCAACAATACTAACAAAGACCTAGAGCACTGCAAGACAACGGCAATATCAAGTCAACCCCGTTTCTCCAATCCTATGCTGCAAACCCTTTCAGGACCCCGTGAAAGGGGCCTTCACTCCAGGGACCTTTATGGGAGCCTTGCAAGACGCTCAACAGAACCCTTATAGATCCGTAAGGAGTGTTGCAGGGTTTAGGGCTTAAGGACTGAGAGCCGTAAATATGAAAGCACTTCTGAGAGCTAAGGTTGCCGGTGTTAAGGTATAGGGCTCCAGAAAGGGAGAAAACGACAGCTGCTTCCTATTCGACAAGTTCAGAAGGATCCTGACAACATTTAGGGTCGACGACGCAACCATGCGCTCTTGGAGGTATTTATGGGAATGTCAGGGCCACCGGCCAAACCTGAAAATGCCAACCCTTCAAAACATGAATGCCGTAACAACTGCAAGACCCGCCCACCCGAAGCTCTGACCAAGTAACATGGAGGCCTTGATAATTAGAATAGGGTTTTGGGGCCCACAATACTATAGCTATGATAAGGAGCCCCCAAAATAGCATAGGTAATTATTATGGCCCCAAGAGCCTGAGTTCAGGACCCAGCCAGCAAGCTCGTCGTGGGGCAAGCTGCACAGCGGGCAGGCGCAGAGGAAAAAATAGCGCGCACGGAGGAACTGCTGCCTGCAGCGGGGACCACTACAACAACGGAGGATTCATTTTATGGCACACGCAAACTAGGGTTTAGGGTTCAGGGTT
>CAJNDV010031045.1:7280-24645 GCA_905221635.1 Symbiodinium sp. CCMP2456 | reverse complement strand
GTGGTGGGTGGGTAGTGTATTGAATCATGAATGGAGAACCCATGTTCTGACTCGGCTTACAGCATGCGGCTTCAAAGAGACCGCGAAGCTCTCATCAAACCCTGAACCCTGAAATAAACCCAAAACACAAAATCCTCTTGATGCAGGAACTGGACTCCCATCTGATGGACCCTGACTACAAGGACCTAGACTTTATCTTGTAATCCCCTTGTTTTCCCAACCCCCTGCAAAACCAATCAAGGGTTTAGGGTTCAAGGTTTCCCTGCAAAACCAATCAAGGGTTTAAGGTTTAGGGTTCAGGGTTTAGGGTCTACAAGACCCTCGAAACCGCCCCAGCAACGTAAGAACCCCCGGCCTCACTCATTTCAACTCTATGTGAACCTTGAGCCCGTAATACCCAACCCCTAACCTGCATCAGACCTTCCGCCCGTTCCCCGCTTACTACGGCGCCCTCATGGCACCCTTATTCAACCCTTTTTGGAGAGCCCTTGAACACAAGACCCTAAACCCAAAACCCTAAACCCAAAAACCCAATGCCCTAAACCCAAAAACTCAAAACCCTCCCAAAGCCCTAAACCCAAAAACCCAAAACCCAAAGCCCTAAACCCAAAACACTAAACCCAAAAACCCAAAACCCAAAGCCCTAAACCCAAAACACTAAACCCAAAAACCCAAAACCCTAAACCCAAAGCCCTAAACCCAAAAAACCCAAACCCGAAGCCCTAAACCCAAAACACTAAAACCCTAAACCCAAAACCCTAAACCCAAAGCCCTAAACCCAAAACACTAAACCCAAAGCCCGAAACCCAAAACCCTAAACGCAAAACACTAAACCCAAAAACTCAAAACCCTAAACCCAAAGCCCTAAACCCAAAACACTAAACCCCAAACCCTAAAACCCTAAACCCAAAACCCTGAACCCAAAGCCCTAAACCCAAAACACTAAAGCCCGAAACCCTGAACCCAAAGCCCGAAACCCTACATCCAAAATTCTAAACCCAAAAACCCCAAGGCCCTAAACCCAAAACCCTGAACCCAAAGCCCTAAACCCAAAACACTAAAGCCCGAAACCCTGAACCCAAAGCCCGAAACCCAAAAACCCCAAGGCCCTAAACCCAAAACCCTACATCCTGCAAGTCTTCGGAGTGCATGAAGGGCAGGTACAGCGCCCAGCGTCTCGGACCGGGGGGCCAGTGATGCCTCGGAGCTGAGGGCTTTAGGATTTTTGTTGGGGTTTAGGGTTTAGGGCTTTAGGATTTTTGTTGGGGTTTAGGGTTTAGGCTGCTTTTTGGGTTTAGGGTTTTTTTTGAGGGTTTAGGGTTTAGGATTCTTTTGGGGTTTAGGGTTTAGGGTTTAGGATTCTTTTGGGGGTTAGGGTTTAGGCTGCTTTTTGGGTTTAGGGTTTAGGATTCTTTTGGGGTTTAGGGTTTAGGGTTTAGGATTCTTTTGGGGGTTAGGGTTTAGGTTTAGGATTCTTGTGGGATTTAGGGTTTAGGGTTTAGGGTTTAGGGCTTATAAAGGTTTAGGGTTCAAGTAGGGGATTTAGGGGTTAGGGGGTGTAGGGGTTTAGGGTTCGTTGTTGTGTTTGAGTTCTTGCTGCTTGCTTTCGCTAGTTGAGGTGGGGTGAAGATGTTGCACACCAGGGATTAGGCGTTTAGATGTATGGCCTTTAGGATTATAGGCTTGCAGTTTGCACAGTTTCGGCGATTTAGGAATATTAGGGTGTGGGTTTTGGGCTGTTGTAAGGTTCAAGGCTTTGGGGCTTTTGGGGCTGTTCTATTTGGTCGCCAACCGCCTTGGGCGCAAGGGTCTTGGGCTTTCGGTTGGAGCTTGGTCGATGTTGCGCCCCCTGAACTTAAAGTGTGAACAGACCGGGTTGCTAATGATTGCTAGTCCCAGACCCCCCAACTACCCTCTATATATATATATATATATATATATTTAGCAGAAATAGCCACTATTAAGGACCATAAGGGCTCTATTAAAGGGTACTTGGGTGATCCTCGGTGTCTCAGGGCCCTGAATCCAGACTAGGCCAAGTTCTCGTACCCGGAACGAATATCCCGAAGCCCCGAACCCCTCTTTGCCTCAGACCCACGGTCGCAAGAATGGAACTACCAAATGTCCTCCTTGCTATTACAATACCCTTAACGATGAACCCCCAAAACCCTAAACCGCCAACCCCAAAACCTAAAACCCCAAACCCCCTCTGTGACGTGCCGGGAAGCTTATCATCCCCTCTTTGTATCGCCGAATTGGCGGCCACCCGGGCTGCAACGTCGCAGGTGTAGGCCGCCGGCGTGTTTCGATACCTCTGGGGCAAGACTTGGGGTTGACGGGGTATGGATTTTTTCGGGCTTACTTAGTAATAGGGCCTTAATAATTTAAATAGGGTTTTGGGCTTCTTTATAGTATTTGAAATATAAGAATAGTATTGGTAGGTGTCGAGGCTTCCATAGCAGTATATAGTCTGATAGGCTTTGGAGTGGGCTGGACCTCTCCAAGGAGCCAATGGCCCTAAGCAGCGTGGAAGCATGCAATGCTCTGCATATGACAGCACGCGGCAATAAGGGCCCCGCAGACATCGCGAGAATTGGTCGAGTATGACCACCAGGGCCAAGCAGGTTTCCTCATGCTGTCGCGAAACTCTAGGGTTTAGGGGAGTTCCTTATTATATTTATAGTATACTATACCCCTAAACTTCAAACCCTACTAAAGCCCGGGGAGCCTGTTCCTCTGGTCGCTATAGATACTGTAGTTGAACAGTCCTTCTTAAGGGCGTCGGTCGTCTGATCAAAGTCACTCCGCGTTGCCGTCACCATGGCCATAGCAATGCTCGTCACAATCATCAGCAGCAGCGACAGCAGCAATGCATCATAAACGCCATCATCAACCTCTCACACTCTCTCTCTCTCTCACACACACACTCGCCATCAGCGTCGACACGCCTATCTGTGCATGTTCAAGCTATTCGTCGACTGGGGCCGGCACTGCGTGATGTGCCCAGCCGGACAACTCTCCGGCAGCCGCCCGCGAGTGAAGTGCCTCGCCAAAGAGAGCTACCGAAGGGCCCCTTGATATTCAGAATGGGGTTTGGAGTATACGTTCAGAGGCGGGCGATGTTATCACTCTAGGTTCTGCCGTCTGTATGATGCCGCAAGTTTCAAGGGGGACACGGTAGACTGTGGACGGCACGGCTAATCGCAAGAAGGTAATCATCAATAGAAACATGAGTAAGAGGGGACAATACATTAGTGCCAAACTACTCCTCCAACACATTGGATGTATCAATGTATAACCCACCACGGCATTATGTTTAAGCCGTAAACCCTGGTTCATAATTTCAAAACGTTTTCTGCAGGGCTTCACACCCGATCTGCCCAGACATGCGAGTGGCTAATATAGGGGCCTTCATAATTCGAAAAGGGTTTTGGGGCCCATTATACTATATTTATAGTAATGACCCCCAAGAAAAAATAAAAATAAGATTGGCAATTATCTAGGCCCCTATGTTAGAACTTAAAATAAGGAACCCCCCCCCCCTCCGAAAATAAGATCGGCGTTGTTTAGGCCCCTATATTACAATGACAAGACTGAGTGTCAAGAGACACGGGGTCCTCTCAAGTCTTGGGCCTGGCAAGGATTCAACGAGTTCAATACTCCGAGCCAAATTGTTAAGACCCTACCAGGACCCCCAAGGGCCCTTTCATAGAGCCCTTATGGCCCTTAATAGCAGGTGATCAGGGTATATTAGAGGGTAGTTGGGATGTCTAGGTAGTCACCCTACTCTAACACATGGGGCCTGGATAGTGAATCTCAAAAGGCTTCTGGGGTCTAAATCCTAGAAACAGTATTGCGATTTTGTCAGGCTTCTATGTTGGTGAACCTTACTTCTCGTGATTCGGAGCTGTTCGATCACCTGTCGAGGTGACCATCGAACGAAGACAGATCTTCGAATCTTTCCGTGGCATATAACCTACCGTTTAGGCCTGAGGGATTCGTGCTATCCCTGGGAAAAACACATGCTAAGGGATGATTGGATACTGCGAGGATCAGGCAGATTAGCTGCACTGCACCGGAATAAGCGGGCTCAAGCTAAGATTTAGATTGCAGACCAGACCCTCCCCGCTAAAACCCAATGCCCTACAACCCCAAACTCCGAGAGCTTCAAGCCCTCAAGCCCTGCCCAAGACCACGAAGCTCTAAACCCTAAGACTTTAAGACCCTCATTTCTAGGCACCCTAAACTCATAACCCCTACACCCCCGTAGAGAACCCTTGTAGAACCATTCTAGAGCCTCTATCGAACACTTTTGGAACCTTAAGCACGGCTTTCCGTAAACTCCAGACCTCCCGAAACCCTAAACTTAAAACCCTAAACCCTAATTATACTAAACCCTAAACCTCCTCAAAACCCCAAACCCTAACGAAGACCAGCTTTCCGAAAGATTCAAGAGTAAATGCGGCGAGAGCACTCCGAAGTCTTTCCGGATGCGATCGTCGATGATGTGGCTTTGGCGAAACCTGAGGGATTTTGGGATGTTTAGGGTTTTTTTGTTTTTAAGGGCCCCTTTCCGTGTCAGCAGGAAGCTTCGGATGTTTAGGGGTTTAGGGTTCAGGGGTTTAGGGTTGAAGGGATTAGGGGTTTAGGGGTTTCGAGCGACTCACCCACAAACCTACTGTACCCATATATGAGTGGAGTCGGGCTGCACGTGTAATTAGACACTTTCGATTCCTGAATGCACAGATTATACAAATACAAATAAACAACAGACCAAGACGAAGAGGGAAGGACGAGACATATATGTCTGCATATAGGCACATTGACATCTCTCTGTCTCTCTGTCTCTCTCTATACATATGGCGTGTATGCATATATGTATAAGTGTATGCATATACATATTTACACATGCACATACACCGTGTGCGCATATCTCTACAGGCCAGCCAGGCAAACAACTATTCTGCCGATAGCTTCCGACAGGCAAGCACATGTGCTAGATGCTTCATAGTATGGTGTCCCTCGCGTACCTATGTGAGGACTGCTAGGTCGCAGCGAAACTGGAGTATCTCGGATCGAACATCCGTGCCCAGGGTGTCGGCTTGGAGAGAGAGAGAAGGGAGGGTGAGTCGCTGCGGGGGGGGCAAACATCAGCCGGAAGGTGAGCTGAAGGCTGCTGACATAGACATATCATGACGACTCGGATTTGCTTGGGTGCCTTAGATTCTGGGTAGATGGCAGATCGATAGACGGCAATACCGACCGATGCAATAGTGTTCTATTGCCCTCGCCCTCTCTCTCTCTCTCTTTTTCTCTCTGTTTCTATATATATATATATATGCATGTATGTACGTACATACGTATGTATGTGTATATATATATATATATATGTATATGTATGTATGTACATACATACTTACTTACTTACTGACTTACTGGCATCCCTACGTACGTACATACATATGTACGTACATACATACGCGCATGCGTACAAACATACACACATAAATCCATAAATACATAGATACTATGCAAATCTGGAGTTACAAGTATGCTACACAATGCAGCTTTCTACATGACCAGGAGATATGTACACATACGCGCGCACGCACATGCGCACAGTTCTGCTGCTTGTTACGCCAAGCCCCCGGCCACACCCTGATTCCTAAGCCCATGAACCCCAAACCCAAACCCGTAAACCGAAAGCTCGAAACCCAACAACCCAACAACCCTGAACCCTAAACCTCCTGAGCCCATAAACCCCTCTTCAGCCGCTTTGAGCTTTCCGCCAGTCGTCCGTCGTTAGCTCCGAGAACCAGTAGTCGAGCACAGTCGACGCTGCCTCTGCCACGACGGGCTGGTTCGCGTGAGCTTAGAGTTTGAGAGGGTTTACAGGGCCTTAGAGAGCTGTATGTTGATGGTGTCTTTGGAGGGTTTGATGAGGGGTTTACTGGGTTTACATAGGAAGATGTGAACGAGGGCTTGAAAATCGACCACGATCAGGATGCGAGGAGCAAAAGGAACACGGCCCCTTGAGCAAGGAACTTACGTCAAGCTTTATCCCATCAGAGCTCGCACCGCGAAGCTCGAAACCAGTCCGAGTTGTTTGCCAGACTGCGGGAGCAGTCGGAACAGCCTATACCTTGTCCGTCCGGAAGTCATGCTCAAGAACTGGCTCCAAGGCGTTTATAAGGCTGCTTTCCAACTCCGACTGCGAGTGACTTCCTGAATCGGAATCTTTGCTGCAAGTCTGAGCTGCTGCTGTAAGAGGGTTATGGCTGAGAAAACCCGTCAATGCTTTACTTACCGGTTATTGTTTGTACTAATTTCCTTTCATTTCTATAGTATAGAGTCATACGGGGCTTTATCATCGGGCTTTGTCATAGGCGGTTTGCTAAGGGCATCATACGGGTGTTGCTTAGGCCGCGTATCGGGTTTGGAGGAGCTTCCTGTAAGCAAAGCACTGACAGCATAAGACTCTTTTCCCTGATCCCTCTTACGACACTCGACCAAAACTCCTAGACCTCTCATCCTAAACTCTCAAAACCTGCTTGCGCGGATTTCCAGGGGACCCTAATATAGCACGCTAAATAGTAGGATCCTTATCATAAGGACCCCAAAATAAGCGGATTTTTGGGGTGGAGGTTCGAGCCTGGCACAAGGCCTCGACCATGGGACCAATCCCGAAACCCTAAACCCTACCCAGAGGCCCTAACGTAGAATCCTATAAGGTAAGACCAAAAAGGAACTACTTTAGGGCCTATGGGTAAACCCTAAACCCTAAACAATCAAGAAAAGTGCAAGGAGCAGGTCGGCACAAGCCCGCCCCTTAGGGTTTAGGGTTTAGGGTTTAGGGCCGAGCAACCCGCAACCCGCAGTGGTCATGGTGCTATCTTTGGGTAACGTAGGGGCCTCAATAATTAGAATAAGGTTTTGGGGTATATTATGCTGTAGTTATAATAAGGAACCCCCCCCAAAAAAAAAAAGTACATGTAACTATTAAGGCCCCTGTATATTAATGCAAGGGCTTCATCTTATGACCCCAAAAAGATCGGGTTTGTGGTTCTCTAGATCCACCTCCAGCTCCAAGCCCCAGCACACTACATAACTAAATACACCTTGACTCCTGAAGCCGTGGAACTCAACAGCAAAGCCTTGCAGAAGAAACAAGTCCCCCCGTGCATCTCTCCGTGTGGGGAAGAGGAGCCCAGCTGCACTGTGCACCCTCTGAAGCTTACTCCTCCATTATCCTGGAAAACTAAAGATTAACCTTCTGGATTATAGGTATGATCCTAGTACCCCAAAAGGCTCGAGGTTACCTACTCTACTACAAAGCAGCCAGGAGCATCGATTCTCTCATGGCCTCTCGATCTTGTGCCGCGGTCGCCTGTCGTGTGCAGGCAAGCGCAGCCGACCCAAAACCTGAGCCTTGAATCCCCAAGCTCTGTAGCACAGGGGCGTTAAGAATTAGAATAGGGTTTTGGGGTATACTGTACTGTAATAATAATGATAACAATAATAATAATAATAATAATAGTAATAAGGAGCCCGGAGGAATAACATTGGTAACTATGTAGGCTTCTATATGTTATTTATCCCAACCACTGAACCTGAGAGAGCCCTGCTCCCTCAGCCCCAAAATCACAGCCCACGCTTCAAGGTTTAGCCCGAAGGAAAATGTTTAGGGTTTACGGTTTAGGGTTTAGGGTTTGGGGCCCATGACAGAAACTCAAAACTTCATGCAACACGCCCCTGCGACAGTAGTCCAGGTGGTTCTATTGCCCAGCCCAGGCACCATTACAGGGCAATTGTAGAAACGCACATGAATCCTAAAAAGCAGTCAATACAACTGTATTGGGGTGTCCTATTTTCTGGAACTCCCATGTGAGCCGAAGTGATGGTTGACATTGTCAAACGTCTTGATTAGAATGAGTGAAGAAGCAACATCAGCAACGAACAGTCGGAAAGTCCATCCTGGCAGCAAGTAACGGCAATTGCACAAGAGTATATCAATACTGCTGCGTAAGTGTGAGGCATGCTGAGAAGTGCTTTCATGATCTTGGGCACACTGCTTGCACATGGTGACGGCTTGGAGCTGAAGCCCTTATACTGCATCTAAAGGACGACAAGGGGACACTGTTGCTACTTCTAAGGGCCACCTGCGGGGTCGTACTTGCAGACTGGGTTGGGGCCTATTCGGTTTCGGGATCTGGGTGCGTGGCTTCTTTCTTCTAGCCGTTAACCCTTTCTGAAGGTACATACCCTAAAGCCTAAACCCAAAGCCCTATAAACCCCAAATCCTAAACCCTATGTTGTTCAAGGCTGCCCGAAGTTGGAAGACTCCGAAAGTCGCAGATGCTCTGGCGGCCTCGTCGTCGAGCACCCGCACGTTTTGCGGGCCGCGCTGAGCAGAGAGGGGGGTTGTTCCAAAACTTATGCTCAACCCCCCCTACACCCTAATTTTTAACACCCTAGGGTTTTGCATCGCGGCTTTACATCTCGGGATCCCCATATCTCCCCTACACGGCATGTGCCATCGTTTTAAGCCGCGGAGCCCCCAAAAGCCAGGCAGTAGCTTTTCAAAAACATCAGGGGAGAAGCCATGGGCCCTGAGGGCGCAGGCCATCTTCGAGGGGTGAGCCTATGCTTTGGCTTTCGGGTTTAGGGTTTCAGGGTTGTCGTTTACGCTCGTCGTGCCCCAGACATAAAAAAAAAAAAAAAAACCTACTATGTAGAACATATACATATGTCTATATATATATATATAGTAGTACTAGTAGTTAAATTAGTAAAATTAGTATTCGTATTCGTACTTCGGGGATCTTTGCCAAGGGTTGGCCGAGTTGGAATTCAGGGGCCAGTCGAAGGTTTGTGGATATCGTGGTAATGTAAGGGCCTAAATAATTACCAATACTATGTTGGGGATTCCTCATTATATTTATAGTATAATGAGCCCCAAAGATCTATTCTAATTGTTAAGGCCCCTATATTAGAAGGGCAAACCTCACTGTAAAACCGAGGCATCTGGATGAACTGGGCTTGAAGAGCAACAAAGACGCTTTTCATGACCATGGTCATCATCACTTCTGCCGTTAACACGATCGTCACCGTCATGACCAACACCACCATCACCCTTACCCGCACCAGCACCATTACCACCTTTATCTTCACCAGCCTGATCATCACCACCATAGTCATCATCAAACTCGTTATCCTAATCCTCCTCTTCATCATCGTCATCATCATCACCACCATCACAAGCCTCCGTCCAGCTGCCGGCACTCCTATCTGCTACTTTCATTACAGACCTCTGCTATTTCAATACCCCCTGTGGCAGTCTGCCGTCGGAGACAGCAGCCATCGACGACGACGACCAACACAGATGGTGATGGCACTCAGAGAAAGCGACCAATGGCGGAAAGGACAACAGGAAAAACCGACACGGAAACGGTAATGATGACACACAAATCAGCGATAGCAAGGCATATGAGGACGAGCACAACCATAAGCTTAACAACGGAAACAAGTACCCATGTGGCCCATACCACTACGACTAGTACCTACTAGGTACTTCTACTTCTCCAGCCTTTCAATGCTGCTGACGATGTGGCGCTCTCAGTTTAGGGTTCGGCGTTTGAGCTCAGGCTTTTCGGGCTTAGGGCTTAGGGCATCTATCTTCAGATTTCGCAACAGTGAGACAGCTTCTGCAAGCTTTTGCCCTCGCAGACCACACATCGCATGACCGGCTACACTGTACATAGCCAGAGCAACTGCCACGTGGCCACGGAAAGTCAGACCTCTGAAGCAGAATCCACCAGGTTAGGGTCTAGGGAAGTTTCTTTTGAATATTTAGTACTGGCCCTTTCCCAACGGCAGAACAGCCAGGGTTTAGGGTTTAGGCCTAAACCCTGAACCCGGTGGGGCAACCCAAACCCTGACACGCTAAACAACAGTCAACAACCTGAGAGCTAGAAAACGCAACACAATGACCACGTCAACGCATCTGAAGCCCGCCAAGATATCGCAGGCAGGGTTAAGGCTTAGGGTGTAGAATAGTGTTTAGGGTCTAGGGGTTCAGGGCTTCAGGTTTAAGTCTAAACCCTCAGCCGTTTAGGGATTCGGGGTTCGTAATGTTTAAGGTCTGAAGAGCTTCATGAAGGCTGCCATGAAGAGGCCCTAGTTTGGGTTGAATCCGCCTGGGATTAAAACTTCTTGTGCATTGGGGGTTTAGGTTTATCTGTAAGATACAAGGCGTTAGGGCGTTGGGCTTGGACTGCCAAATACTACACTTCAGATCCCTTGCAAAATCCCTTTCCTAAAGCCGATACTCTAGATGTATAGGGGCCTGAGTGGTTAGGCCAGGGTTTAGGTGGAGCTATTGCAGTGTGATGACACGGACGATAAGGGGTGTGTCATAGTTAACCTGTCCTAAACCCCCAAACCCCTACATAACCCCTCACCCCTAACCCCTAAACCCTAAACCCTAAAAACTCTAAACCCTAAACCGTCCAGAAAGCCCTATGATCGCCTTCTTTGTCGTTTCGGTTTCAGGAGTGCCGGCCTTCCTGGGCATGTTTGTCAGGCCTTTGCCTGAGTCCCAGTGAGGTCCAAGTACGTTCGGAGACTGCATGGTTTCGGGCTGGGGGCGGATTAATCTTTGGGCCTTCGTAATGTTTTGGGGGCTCCTTATGATAATTATAGTATAATATACCCCAAACCCTATTCGAATTATTAAGGCCCCGATATTAGGGCCTAGGAAGGTTTAGAGGCCTAGAATGCAAGGCTTTGGGGTTCAAACCGAGAGACCGGAGCTTCGGCCGTTTGAGGGCTTTAGGTTGGGAGTGGCCGCTGGAGTGTCGGGCGGCAAACCTAAACCCTAATCTCTAAACCCTAAACCCTAACCCTGAGGACCTAAGAGGATCTCGAACAGAGATTCCTGAAGGATAGACGGCTAGATAGACAGCTATATAGATAGATTGCTAGATAGATAGATAGATAGATAGATAGATAGATAGATAGATGGATAGATAGATAGATAGATAGAACGAAGGATGGATAGATGGATAATTAGATACATAGACATATAAATAAACAGATAAGTAGATAGATGGGTACTTGGACCCCCAGGGTGTAGGGGCAACGTGCACGTCAGCAGAGGCGTCCCACTTGCTCTGTACAGCGTCAGAAAGCAGAAAGGAGCCAAGTACGACGAGGGGCCGGGGATCCCCTAAGCCCTGAAACCCGAAGCCTTTAGGGGGTTAAGGTTTAGGGTTCCTTTAGGGGTTTGGGCTTTAGGGTTTAGGGCTCCTTTAAGGGTTTAGGGTTTAGAGTTCCTTTAGGGGTTTAGGCTTCAGGGTTTAGGGTTCCTTTAGGGGTTTATGGTTTCGGGTTCCTTGAGGGGTTTAGGCTTTGGGCTTTAGGGTTCCCTTTAGGGTTTAGGGTTCCTTTAGGGGTTTAGGCTTTAGGGGTTTAGGGTTCCTTTAGGGCTTCAGGGTTTAAGGTTCCTTTAGGGGTTTAGGGCTTAGGGTTCCTTTAGGGGTTTAGGGTTTAGGGTTCCTTTTGGGGTTTAGGGTTTAGGGTGCCTTTTGGAGTTTAGGGTTTAGGGTTGTTAAACCTGAGCCCTCAAGGAAAGCCTCTTCCCGTTTTCGGAGCATGCGCAGGCGCCTGCGCATAGCGCCACCACGCAGGGAGGGCAAGTTCAGCCAGGAGCAGATGCGTTCGTTCAGACATACAAACGGGACCAGCCACCCCAAGGGGTTTCCTAAACCCTAAACCCTAAACCCTAAACCCCAAACCCTTCTTCTTTCCCGTTGAAACGGCTAAGGGTGTACCGACCAGGATTTAAGGTTTCAGTTACAGGGATCCGAATACTTAGAGGGTTCAGAGTTTGCAGCTTAGGGTTCGATCTGCGAAGAGTTAACCCCTAAATGGAATCACTGAAACCGTCCTCTTTGAGTCCGTCGATATCTCAAGCCTTCTTGCACCCTAAAACCCAAAATCCTAATGCCTAAACTCCAAAACCCTAATGCCTAACACCCAAAACCCTAATGATGTCTGGCTCGCTGAGTCGTAGCACTCCTCGTGCGCGGGAGTCGGAGGCACTGCGCCATCCGCACGCTCCTTGAGCTGTCGAGCCTGCTTCACAAGCTACTTCAGCACTGGAAGCTGGTGCCTGACCGGGCTCCTTTGCTGGGTCGTTATACGAAAACAAAACCCTATTGATCTACAGCTCCCGGCGGTAGAAGACCGCAAACTCTGGATAGATCGCTTCCTCGTGGAAGAAGACGAACTCCCGAAACCTCAACTAACGGCTTTAGGCTTTGACTTTGACACCGCTTAACTCTTAGGCTCGGTCATACGAGCTCTGAGGGTTTCAGGGTACTCCTATACCCGCACTTCCACCGAAAATAACACTCTAAAAACCCAGTAAGAAACAACCGTCAAAGGAGCAGCAGACCCCCAAAACCCTAAACCCTAAACCCTGAGCTTAACCGACCCCACAAGAAGCGCCCCGAAGCCCCAAACACTACCGAAGGCCGCGTGGCGTTCCCACCGCGCGCTCCCGGTCCCCGACGACCTGGGCTCTTGCTAAGGAACCTAGCTCAAGTTATCAGAATATAGGGATCTATGGTACATAATCTGGCTAAGCCCTAAACCCTATCAGACTAGGGATCTAGAGTACATAATTTGGCTAAACCCTAAATAACCCTAAACCGTTTAATCAGGCTTCCTTATTCTGGCATCTCAGAATAACTTGGAGGTTCGTGGGTAGTTACAAGTGGGGTTATAAGTCCCCTAAAATGGGTTATAAGTATAGTTACCCTACTTGTAACCCTAGTTATAACTACCCATCCCCTAAACCCTAAACCCCAATGAACCTCGAAGAAATTCTTTAACAAAAAGCCCGGCGACGGACTCGAAGTCTCCCGAGGTGACCAAAGGACCGTAGTCGGCCGGATCTGTGACCTGCGCTTTATGCTGCTTGGGTCTTAGGGTCTTAGGATTTGTACAGTTTATGTAGCTATAGAGGCTTCATTTAGACTTAGGGTTTAGGGTTTAGGGTTTGGGGTTTAGGGTCTAGGGTCGTAGGATTTGTATAGTTTAGACCCATAGGCCCCATAGTAGTTCCTTTTTGGGATTACCTTAAAGGATTCTAAATATGAAGTCCAGAAAGGAACTACTACGGGCCTATGGGCAGGGTCTTAGGATTGATACAGTCTAGGCAGCTATAGAGGCTTGATTCAGGCTTGATGCGTTTCAGGTTTCGTGCTTCGAACTTGAAGAATGTAGGGTTTCAGGGCTGTTAACCTTGACAGAAAGGAATTTAAAGGCTCGTGGCTTTAGGGCGGAGCCTTTTACTTGAAAGACATATACGTTCACCCTAAACCCCAGGTCCCAAGGCGTTGAATGAGAATCCCCATGTCTTACCTTGAAGGAATCCCTTCAGTGGCAGCTGAACAAGGCTTGCTGAGATTTTGATCCCAGAACCTTTTTGAGGGGGCTAGCTTCGTGGTGTGTGTTTTACTGTGTTGATGTTATGGCTTTTTTCGAGTAGCCATTGAACGGTTGGGACCAAGAAAAGCAGCCGGGTGACCATTGATGAACCGTCGTCGATTCTTGCGAAAGGCAGAAAACCCTAAACCCAAAACCTTAAAAACCCTAAACCCCTAAACTAAAGCTCTGCAGGCCCATACCCCCAAACCCCAAAAAACGCTGAGGCCTGCAGCGCTCGCCCGACAACGGCGCGGCAGAAGAGCACGGCATAGAGCCCTTGCAAGCTTCGGGTTTCGGGTTTTAAGGGTTTAGGGTTTAGGGTTTATAGTTTAAGGTTTAGGGTTTAGGGTTTATAGTATTTGGCTTTGAGATGTCTGTAGGGCTTGGGGTTCGGGTGGGTTTGAGGTTTAGCGGGTCGGGTTTCGGGCTTGGTGTTTAGTTCTACGTAATTCTATAAGACCTTTCAGCATTCGGAGTTTGTGGAGGGTGGAGCTCGACAGTTTGGGTTTCAGAGCATTTTGCTTTGGATGAGCTCATCGGTGCTTGAGGCTGTTCTAGCTGATTTGATCAGCGATCTGGTGAAGCTTCCATTTGCAGCTAGTCTTCGACTCACTTAGAGGACCGTGCTTCTGCCGACCGGCCTCATCAGGAATGCGGGGCAGGAGGTTTACACGAACCCAGCCAGTCAAAGCACTCACCACTAGGAGATTGGCAGCCCCTAAACCCTAAACCAGAAACCCCTAAATCCAAAGCCCCCAAAGAACACCAACAACAAGGAAAAGGCTGCACGCAAAATCGAACCCCTAACCGAAAAGCACAGAGCCCCCCAGGTTTGATACCGAAGCTAGTTGTTGACGGCTGAACACTATGAGCTTTGTTGCAGTCTTCACCATATCAGTTCAAGTCATAAACTCAAAAATATCATACAGCTCATATAACATCAAAATAATGTCGCATTTACCTTTGTCTCAGCATTATTGCCGTTCTCGCTACCGCGGCCTGCATAAGAGCCGTTGGTGTCGTCCTGCGCATACTCGTCAGCCTTCACTGACCTGGGCTGTGCAAGTTTAGGGCTTAGAAAGCTCCAAGCCCTATAAACCTAGCTTTGGGCTGCTATAGAAGCCCACCCAAAGGGTCAGGGCGGTTACGGCTCTTAGACCTTGAGTTCATGAACCCATGAACCCCACAGCCCGCTGATCTCAAATGTACTTATAAACGCGCCTTTGATGCCAAAGAGTACAGCTTCAAAGCTCCTTAAACCGTGAACCACTATAGGCCCAGTCCAATAAATACCGTAAGTCGGATCTTAAGCTTTCGATACCCTAAACCCTAAACCCCTAAACCCCTACCTAAAACATGAACCCGAAAGCCCCTAACCCTAAACCCCTAAACCCTAAACCCCGAAACCCTAAACCCCTAAACCCAAAGCCCGAAGGTCGGGAGCCTTAAACCCCAAAGCTCCAAACCCCGCATGGATCCCTCTAGAACCCTTAGCCACGGTTTAGGGTTTAGGGTCTAGGGAGTCGAGGGTCTCGGTTTATGGTTTAGGGTCTAGGGTTTAGGGTTTGGGGTCTAGGGTTTAGGGCTTAGGGTTAGGAACCCCCCAAAACAGTGAACACTGCAAACCCTCAGCCCTCACAAAGCCTCGATAGAAGCCTGAGAGGAGCTTCTACAACCTCATGGAACCTTTAAACACCCTAAACTCTAAACCCTCATCCCGAATCCCTAAAACCCTAAACCCTAAAGTTTGAAAGTAGCCCTAAAGCCTATAAACTCCTAAAGCTTCAGCCCTTACACATGAAAAGCTCTGCAGAGTCAAAAGAAGCGACTCGCTGGGATCCGTGGCAGGACATTTAAAATGCAGAGGCAGGAACTTACAACGGCTCTGGAACTCTCATTAACCCTTAGCCCTAAACCAAACGCAAGCCCCTAAACCTCAGGTCATAGAACAGTTAACATATCCCTGAACCCTATATTACGGCCCTAACCCCTCAACCTCAAACCCTGAACCCTAACCTCAAAGACAGAAACGGGGGCAAGAAGCGACTCGGCAAGGTAGACGCCAGGTCCGAACATGGAGCCGGCGTTCCGGCCCGCCAAGCCCTCGACTTTTTGGGGCTGAGATTTGTTTACCCTGGCTTAGGGTTTGGAGGGTTTAGGGCTTTAGGGGTTTTAGGGTTCAGGATTTTGGGCTTTAGGGTCTACGGTTTGGGGGTTTGGGGGTTTAGGGTTCAGGGTTTAGGGTTTTAGGGTTTCGGGTTTGGGCTTGGGAGGGCACGGTTTTAACAGACTTCGAGCCTGCTGACAGTCATCTGCAGCGTGGGGGTTTCGGCATGTGGGCAGTTCTCTAAGTCAGGGTCCCTTTTAGGGTCCGTTCTATACGCGTGCCGTACTCTATTGGGGACCGAAAAAGGGACCCTAATTTAGAAAACTATCCATGTTGTTTTTAGGTATTCAGGAGTCGTTTGGGTCGGGGTCCTGGCATTCAGCTTAAGAATTTGTTTAGGCTGGTTCTTTCTTTACCGGGCAAAGGTTGGGCGTGGAGTGCAGGGTCTGGTAAGCCTGAATAGTGTATTTAGGGTTTGGAACTTTCTGAAACTGTGGGCAGTCAGTTGTGGACGACTCTCTTGTTACTTGGCGGCCTCTCCTGATGCTTATGAACATGCATAACGAAGAGATAGCTTGACATTATGTACGAAAATTCGTATTGGTTTTGCAAGCCCTAAACCCAGCAGACTCCACCCTAAACACAGCCGAAACACGCAGCCCCAAATCAGACTGGTCCCTGATTGACTAGCTTCCAGTTTACCAAAACTGACGAATGTAGGGGCCTTAATAAAATTAGAATAGGGTTTTGGGGAGGTTCCTTATTATAATTATAGCAAAATATACCCCAAACCCTATTCAAATTATGAAGGCCCCTAAACCCTTATAGCAGCCCTTATAGCATCCCTTAAAGGAACCCTTAAAAGGAACCCTTAAAAGGAACCCACCAAAGCCCTTAAGGCCCCTTTGTTTTTTAATCTCTCAATCGAGACGCCATTTTGAAGGAGGTGCGGAGAATGGACAAAGCAGATGTTGGGTTGCTTCCTGAGCGTGGACGTTGCTGTGGGGGAAGGGCGAGGAGTGTAGGGTTTAGGCTTTATAGGGTTTAAGGTTTAGAGTAGAGTTTAGGGTTTAGACGTTGCTGTGGGGGAAGGGCGAGGAGTGTAGGGTTTAGGCTTTATAGGGTTTAAGGTTTAGAGTGTAGGGTTTAGAGCTCAGGGTGTAGGGTTTAAGGTTTAGAGTAGAGTTTAGGGTTTAGAGTTCAGGGTTTAGGGTTTAAGGTTTAGAGTAGAGCTTAGGGTTTAGAGTTCGGGGTTTAGGGTTTAGAGTTCGGGGTTTAGGGTTTAAGGTTTAGCGTTTGGGCTTGTAAGGTCGTTTGGAGCTCTGAGACTCTAAAATTTACGCTCTCAGGGAGGGCAGAAGTGCTCAAGCAAGGCTCCCTGCATTTGCCTGACAGGCTCTGGGGTTGGGATCTTTAGGGACACTTTAAGGTAGGGGCCTGAAAAATAATTACCTATACTATTTTGGGAGTTCCTTATTACAGGTATAGTATAATAATGGGCCACAAATGCATGTTCTAATTAGTAAAGCCCCCAATTTAGTCGCTGGGATAGGGAGGTCAAAGCAGTCAGAAAACTCTCAGAGACCAATCCCCTGCAGGCCTGATGTGCACCCAGATGCGGTTCGTGTGGCGAGTTCGCACCAGCAGTAAGGTAGGGGCCTTAATAATTAGAATAGGGCTTGGGGGTGTATTGTACTATATTTACAATAAAGACCCCCCAAAAGCCTATTCTAAAATTATTAAGGCCCCTACATTAACAACAAT
>CAJNDV010031044.1:9158-24725 GCA_905221635.1 Symbiodinium sp. CCMP2456 | reverse complement strand
CCGAAACTCCGCAATACTGGCAATACATATACCGCTAAATACCGCATACGTATTGGTATCGACCGAACCGCCCGATTACAACCATGATAATTACTAAGGCCCCTACATTAAGCCGCAAGAGGCCCCCTAAACCCTAAACTCTAAACCTTTTTTTACACAGGCTTGATTGGAGCTCGCCCGGCCAATGTCCAAACTCTAAACCCTAAGCCCTAAACCCCTGCCTGCTAAGATGATCTCCGCCAGGAGGTGCAGAAGCTTCCTCGCTGCCCTGGGAGCCCCTGGCATGAGCTGGCCATTCCTCGACAGGTTAGGGTTTAGGGTTTAGGGTTTAGGAGTTTAGGGTTTAGAGTTTCGGGTTTAGGGGTTAAGGGTTTAGAGGTTTAGGGTTTAGGGTTCAGGGTTTGGGGTTTAGGGGTTAGGATTCAGGGTTTAGGGGTTTAGGGGTTCAGGGTTTAGGGTTTACTTCCCCAATAAGCCAGGGAAATAAAAAGGGTTAAACTTTCAGATTACTACTAAGTTATAAGAACCCAACAAGTTTAAAGGTTGGGTATTGGAAAACTAGGTGTTTGAAGAGAGCCGCGGTTGAGGCGCAGGGCTTCGGGGTTTAATCAGGGCTTAGGATTTGCAGTTTTGTGCGTTTAGGTGACCGAAACCCGAAAACCCAAACCTGAACACCTAAACTTGTGAAATACATCTCTTAAAAATCATTCATGCAGCCAAGTCCGAAGAATCAGTAAAAAAATCTAAACCCAGCCAGTGACAAACGGTGAAACTTTGCATCCGGCAAGCTTAAACACGAAAATTTCCGCAGCACAAAGCACGGAAACAGAAAACTGCCTTTTTGCATTTCTGTTGACCGCAGCATCTGGCAGGAGCACACCCTATGTTCGCTGTTGGTCGCAATGTTCCGCTCGTGTTGCTGTGTTTAATTTGTTTGGCTTTGTCTTGCTGGTTTTTGCTTCTTCCTTTTGCAGGCCGGGGCAGGGGAGTGCGGGTTGGCCAAGAAGGGCAGAGCAGGGGCAGGGGTCAGGGCAGGGGGCAGGGCAGGGCACAGGGCAAGGGTATGAATTAGACACATAGATACATGTGTATAATATATATATATATATATATCCACATATATTTATGCATATCGGATCCTCATTGCGCCTCTTAGGACTGATACAAGCATGTGCTGAAACGATTTCTCGACATTACTAGCAAGTCTCCAAGACGAAGCGCCAAGCCCTAAAATCCCACATCCTAAACACCTACAGTCCAAGGTACCCTGAACTCCTCCAAAAAAGAACAAATAAACCAATACACAAAAAACACACACACACATGTCGAAGCCCTATAAGCTTCAGTGCGACCCGCACATGCAGCTGTAAGCCCCGCGCAGAAGATCCGACTTCGAGCCGTCGGCAGGAACTGGCGGCCCGCAAGCACACTTCGTCGCACCCGTCTCTTCGTCTTCCCAATCTTCGCAGAACACGACCTGCCTCAGACCCGCAAGCGCTCAGTCGAAACATACACGCAGCAGCATCAGGACGTTGAAGCTAGTCACGAAAAAAGAAAAGCTGCCAATCTGGAAAAAGCAAGAACAAGAGTGCAAGCAACGCAGCCATGCAGCTAGTCATGTAGTCGATATGGAAGGCTGTCGGCTGACAGAGACATTGAAATATAGTGAAATGCCAGCTGGTCTGCACACAGACACATAAGCCAACAACGCAACCAACCAGGCACGTAAATTCGTAACTGAATGAAAACAACAAGCAAGAACGGCGAGCAAAGACAAAAGCAGATCTGTTGCTATGTGCGTGCATGAAATGCATGCCTACTAATGCGAGAGACCATACCTGCACATGCTCTACCGCATGTGTATGTGTGTATACTTGTATGTGTGTATATATATATATATATAGTTATATATATATATATATATAATCTTCTAAATATTGGTGTATATATTTGTTTATCTTATGCACAACCATATGTCGGGGGCCCAGGAACTCCTGTGCAAGCCATCCCAACAGCATCGTGGCAGACATCAGCGAAGTGGAGTCCGATCCTGAGGCACCGCGACAGGACTTCACGCTGACACATACCAGGGTCGAAAAGGCTTCGGGCTTAGAAGGGCTGCGGGGAGTTTGGGATGCAGGGCTCAGTGTGTCGAGTGCTGCACAAGCCCCCAACCCCGACTGCCTTAACAACTGAGGCCTTCACCAACGAAGTCCTCCCACGGGCGCAACTCCGCAGTCGATCGCGCAATGGTGGCCCAGAGACAGCTCTCAGTACCTCAACGCAACCGAGATTGGGGTTTCTGAGAATAGGGGACCCTAATGTAGTATCCCACATAGTAGAATCATTGTTATAAGTCCCCAACATAAGGTACCCCCTATTTTCGGAAACTCAGATATATAGTAAGGCTTGTATGGTTCTAGGATCCCAGGTCTTGGGTTTAGGGCTCGGGGTTTACAAGTTCTGACACTTTCTTTTGGGCCACCTCAGGGACTTCAATATAAACAATCAATGTTGGCTTCCCCAGATTTTTCGGCGTCGCTCACAGCAATGGAATTTGGGGGCATCGGATTCTAGCACGTCCCTCAGGCTGCCTTGATTGATACGTGCCAGGACTAGTCGTATAAAACTCCAACTGGTTATTAGGAACATTTTATCATCATTATTCGCTGCATCTGGATCTCACTTTGCCAGAAGTTGCCTTTACAGTATTATTCCTTATTATCATTCAATCATTATGTTGTTATCCTTGTTCTTTTTATTGTTTTCGCCCCGTCACTTGTGCCATACTCGCACGCAACGAGGGCGCCAGCTTCCTGGGCTCTGAAGGCGTGGAAAAAAGCCACGGAAAGGGCTCCGAAGGAAGAGGGGAACAAAAAAAAAAAAAGGAGAACAACGACCGATATCTTTAAGCTTTGGATTTTCTGTTGCCTCCTTTAGGGTCTAGGAGTCTAGGGTTTAGGAAGTTTAGGGTTATATCCGCAAAGCTGGAGCAGTAACATGTAAACATAGCGATTTGGGGGGGGTTCTTCTGCTCGGAAACATATCGAGCAGATTCGAGCAGCCCCCATACATCGAAATGTCCGATTGCGTTGCTCTGTCTGGCCGCTGTGCGACCTTCTCTCGAATCGCCCTGACAGCTCGTCACGCCGGCTGCGACTTCGACGGCCGAGATGCCGCCCACAACAGCTGCAAAGCTGGCCACCAAGATCCTTAGTTTCGAGTTCAACCCTCAGCTACTCTCCATCTTACATGTATCGTTGTCCCAACAAAACTCGGCTCTCATCCCTAAACCTCTACATCGAAGGGCTTCTGATGTTCGTCCCAAGTTCCGAAAGCTGCCATGGCAACCGGCTGCGGCGAAGCCGCCGCAGGAGGGCGTAGGCCCAAGTCGCGCCAGGATTGGGACATGGAGGCCTTACGGTTGAGGGCTGAAGACCATAATGTAGAGGCCTTAATAATGAGAATAATAGGGTTTTGGGGTCCAATATGTAGCATAAATCATAAATAAGGAACCCCAAAAACATGTAGGTAATTCTGGAGCCCCCTATGTCGCCGGAACTTGGTCCTAGTACGGACCCTCACTACCGAGAATCAGGTTTCAGCAAGAGCCTTCGCCTCTGGGCAAGAACAAAGGATTCGAAGCACGAAAACAGTGGATGCACCACGATTTTCAAAAAAACTGGCACAAGCCGACCAAGACTCCAAAAAACTGGTATCGTCGACTTGGACAGAAACGTCGGCTCGCCCCACAAGCAGCCTTGGAAAAATGAGCGAATACAAGTCGCAAAATCTCTTCTCCACGACTCCCGTGTGTTTCGTCCCACGAAAATGCCAAGCGATGTGTCTTCTAATGGTTTTACATGTACTGTCTTCTTGCCCTTATTGCTGCGAGGCTGGGAAGTGGAATGGGCATTTCAAAAATGAAGCCCTTGCTTTCAAGACCACAGGATCGTAGTGCAAAAAACTTATGCGGTCTCCTGTTTGAACTGGCGCGAAGGAAGGCAAGCAGCAGTGGCAATGGCGCTTCTGCACTTGCCGTGTGGACAGCTGCGATGCTTTGCATGCAGCTGGATGTCGATAGCACCTCGGATGCAAGAAAAACACACCTCCACCAACATTGCCGCCATGGATACACGGCGGTACAAGTACGGCAAATGAAGTGTCTCTATAGGTCCCTGCTCAAAATTGTTATAAATACCAATGCCCTCTCTGCAAGAGAGAAAGAGAGAAAGAAAAATATAATTATATAAAGTCTTTTCTTTACACACAACAAATGATAACACATGCCTCGGCTCCTCAAATGACTGGTTGTGGAAGGATGTCCCGCCATCGATGCTTTTCTCAATCTCTACAGCAAATTGTTTTCCCGCAATCTCAAAACAGGACGGGCAACGGGTTTTCGTGTTTTGGATACAACGCAACCCTAAACCCTAAACCCTAAACCCTAAGCCCTACACCAAGTAACTTCTGGTCCGCCCAGAGCTTTTGCAGCACGGGACCACTGGCCTGACAAGCGGGGCTTCCCATGCTTGCGGCATTGGTCATGTTCTTATAGGGGTCTCTAGGGTGTAGGGTTTGGGGTTCTATAGGGTTTAGGGTTTATGGTTCTCTAGGGTCTAGCGTTTATGGTTCTCTGGGGTTTAGGGTTCTATAGCGTTTAGGTTTCAGGGTTATTAGTCTCATATTGCACCCAACGGTTTCCGACGGTGTGGTGTGCTCACACCCCCCCGTCGAAACCAGTTTTGCGGATGGCCTGGGCACTTCAAGCCGACAACGTCCATGACGACGAGGGAAGCTGAAGCCACTCCAGGCGATGTAGTGGAGTGATGACTTTGCTCGCTCCACAACCGAATCAAATGAAGCTCTTGCATCATCGCACCCGGAGTTCCGCCATAGTAGACAGGCCATACCTGCGCGGTCACATACCGATACACTTGCAACGAATCCACATAGCGAAACAAACCAAGCGTTACCAAAAAAAACCTTCCACAGCTACAATACAAGCAATCAATCTCGTTCTGCCAAAGCACTGCAATGATGGGTGTTGCCGTGTCGTTCCGCAGCATGCCGGCCGAGGCAAAACTTGCAGCTGCATGCCGGAAGGATCGCCCAACGGTTTCTTGCCACATGCTCTGCAACTCCGCCCTCGCGCGTTGCGATCCTTTGAGCATCTGTGGCGACAACCGGGATGCAACGCCGGCAACCATCGAGAACGGCCACTTCCACAGATCACGTGGGTCGCCCGAAATTGGACAGAAGGATATATAGCCGTGATAATGGGATCTCCCACGAGCAATGGCTTGCGCGGCTTCCACCGCGGCGCCGCAAACGAAAGCCGCGCCTCGCAACACGTGCAAGGGTGGCCAAGGTACCGTGTTGCAGACCCCTGCCGCAGCCCCAAACCCAAACACCCAACACTCTTGAACAGTTTGACAAACTTGTTTTTCAGTGGCCTCATGAAACCGGAGTTTGAACACTCATTCATGCAGTGCCATGCCGTGCCCGCCTTGCAAGTTTCCTCGGTTGGAACTTTGGCAACACGAATGATCATACATGTCCAAATTGCATTCCCAAGCGACACCTTGCCCGTTTTGTGCTAGTCACTTGCCCTCGAAATCAAAGGTTTGAACGGGCCACACCGGCACGCGACTGGGCACCCGGCCCCGAAAGCCAGGGTGGACACGAAACTTGTCACTTCGATTCGTCAAGTTGTCAAACGCCAGCGGTTTCTTTGACAATATCATGCGCCTCTAAATGGACAGCAGACTACCGGAACCCATCCCGAACACGCAGGCAAGCTCATCCCATGCGGGAGGTGAGCGGAGGTGTTTCGGACGAGTCAGCGAGGACGTCACTCAGGAGAGGCGCCTCGCCATCAAGGTTGGCGGTTTTGGAGATGGGAAGGGACAGCAAGCTGGCAGCAAAGGAGCGTGCGGCAGCTATGGAGAGAAGCCCAGACCACCGGGTGACAAAGGCGGCCACACACGCAGCGCGCTGGGGCACGGCGGCACTGCGAGCCCGTGCCCGCGCCAGCGAGAAGCAGAGCGTTGCCAACCCCGATAGGGGACATCGGGGTCGGCATCGCCAGCGGCAGGTGCAGGGCCATGCCGGGGCAAATCAGCCCACCGCGGAACCGCAAAACCAGCCTCAGCAAGGGCGTCGGAGGCCTGCGCTAGATCATGCACAGGCGACCACTCAAGGACACGGCGATCGTCAAGGGCATGCACCAGGGAAGTGACAAGCGGTGCGTCTCGGACACGAAGGACGGCAACGGCGTCAGCCCAGGACGCCCAGTAAGCTGCAGGCGCGTGCAAGGCTGCACGACGCAACCCAAGACCGCCATGACGAAGAGCAAGCTGTGCAACACGGGCAGGCCCGCCGGTCTGGGGGGCTTTTCGCGAATGATGCGTCACGCTGGGGCAAGCTTCGCCTCAAGGCCATTTGCATCGCTTGTGGCGGGATGCGGCTTGCCTCGTCGCACCGTATGGCGGTGAGATTGCGTTGAACCATGCTCCGGAATGCGGTCCTGCTTGGGAGAAGGAGAGGTGCGATCGAACTGGGCGGCAATGAGGGCAGGAGCACACGTCGCGAGAGTGTAGATGCGTGGAACTGCCAACGATGCGGCCAGTCTCTGGCAACTGACACCACTGGCGGGGCGGGGCGAGCGCCGTCGAGGAGCATGCGCCATGTGGAGCAATCCCTTCAGCATCGGTCCTGCACGTCGCCTGGCGCTTTTCGCGCTCGGACAGCACGATGCCCTTCAACAGGCAGCGAAACCGCTCCATCCCGGCGATGGCCTCGTCACTTTCCTGGACGACCTCAACGTGGTCACGATGCCGAAGCAGGCCCTGCTCTGTGCGGGGTCGAGCAAGACCTCGACCAACTGCGCAAGCTTCCCGACCTTCAGTGCGCATGGTTGCTTTGATTTGCTTTTGTTTTTGCACTCCTCCCGTCACGATAGCCATGCCATTCGCACCATGCCCCCCTTGTCGTCTGCCGCATCTGCCCAAAGACAGGATGATGCCGTCGGGACGACATTGCAGAATATGCTCGGAGGAACGTGCGCCTGCTCGCAGCCTTACGCGAAGACAGAGCTGCGCGGTTGCCTTCGCTGTTGGCTGCAACACAGGCAGCGGCTTACTTGACCACGCAAGGCTACGCAGTGCCGGCCTGGGATGAAGCCCTCTCCGAACTGCCGGGCATGCACTCCCGACATGACGAGCCCGCCGATTTCCTGCGTGGATGGCAGCGCAGAGCCTCCCACGCTTGCGATGAGCGCACACTCGGGACGCACCTTGCTGACTTGTCCCCTGCGTCCCGAGCGCTGCTGCTCTCGCAAGCCGGTCCTCACGCGGCTCGTGCTTTCACGGTGCTGCCCACGTCGGATGAGGTTGCCATACCCGACTCACACTTCCGCGTCCTGCTCCTGCGCCGCTTGCGCATGCCCCCCCGCTTGGCCCGCGCAGCTGCTCCTGCCGCGGCGTGCTCGATGCGTACGGAGACCACCGAGCTGCATGCTCCACATCAGGCGTGCTCGCGTCCCGAGCATTGTTCCTGGAACGCGCCATCGCCCGCGTCTGCCAAGAAGCCGGGGCGCGGGTCGGACGCAATGTCGCGCTAGCCGCCATGAACATTGATGTGCCGGTCCACGATGCGCGGCGCATCGAGGTCGTCTGCAACGGCCTGCCGCTTTGGCACGGCGCGCAAATTGCCGTTGACGCCACGCTCGTCAGCCCGGTGACCCGCGATGGCCGCCCGCATGACGGAGCCGACAACCACCCTGGTTGGGCCGTCCGCAATGCCGCGCGACGCAAACTCCGGCAAACGTACCCAGAGATCGACCGCAGCCGCCGCTGTCGCCTGGTCGTGTTTGGTCTCGAGGTGGGCGGACGCTGGGCTGACGAAGCCGCCGCCTTTGTTCGCCTCCTCGCCCGGGCGCGCGCAGCCAGTGCCCCTGCCACTGTCCGCAACTTCGCCCAACCGCATGGGTTTTCCGCTGGAGTGGCCTCATTTCCGTTGCGGCGCAGCGTGCGCTTGCTGCCACTTTCCTGGAGCTCCCCCTCCAGTCAGAGCTTGGTGCTGCTGGCCCGCCGCCAGCTCTGCACAAGCTCTTTGCAAACGCTCGCTGGCAGGAGGCTCCTGAGCCCAGCCGCCTCCTTGCCCGTGCGTGGGCGTCCCACCGCCGTAGCCTGCAGTTGGCACAGGGACCTGGACCCCTTTTTACTTGCAGTTGCAAAAAAAGTGCGTGTAAAAAAACCATGCATTGTTCGCAATTTCGCAGGCATGGTTGGTGTTTGAGGAAGTGCTGACCAGCGTTGACAAATTGAGAAGTGGCCTTTGTCGGGCTGTAGAACGCCACCGTTGTCGCCAAGCTCGGTGCGCAGCGCAATGCAGGAGAGCATGCGCCAGATTGTTTGAATGATTAGCACAAAACCGGCAAGGTCTGATGGACTTGCCTCGATGACGGGCTGCGCCCGTACCCATATCATCCCATATCGCAAAGTATGGTGTGTCAGCAAAGAAAAAGAACAACATTCTGGCTGAACATCAGAACGATATTTTCTGGCAGCCTCGCAGCTATGGCGGTGCACGACGGGAAATTCGCCAGTCGCTAACCAGCCCAAAAATGCATTAACACTTTGCATGTTGCGTTTTTGGAGAGGAGCATGCAACACGAACCAGGCAAACAAGCAGACATGGCGAGCCTGCTGACTTGCTCCGCGGGCGGCCCGAAGCAGCTCCAAGTTCTTGGGCCCGGGGCCCGAGGTCGGGGGACGGTGGAACGCTGCAGCACTGCAGCTGCTTCGGGACCTGCAAGCCTCGTGCAGCAAGCTGTGAGCAACAGGGTCGGCTTGGGCCGCAACTCCCCACGCGAGCCAAAGCCACGGCTCCGAGCTCGACCGGATCCTCGACCTGGCGCAAGCTGCAACGTCGACCGGCTGCCTGCGCAACGTGTACTCCGGGTAGCTTGTAGCTGTGCGGCATAGCTTTGGAAACATCACTCGAGCAGGCGGAAAGTGGTGGTTGAAAAACGGTGGAATCTTTTCGGGGCTGACAGCATCTGGCAGGCCTTTCTCTGGCAGTGCAGGGCCTCCGATGCATGCGAGGAGCGAGACGCACTTTGCTGACTTGTCCCGTGCGTCCCGTGTGTTGTTGCTCTCGCAAACTGGACCGCGCACGGCCCGAGTAATACCAGAAGTACGGAGAAAATTAGTGGTGCTGATTTCCAATAATAATATCTACAATTGTAAAAATAAATTTACCTGTACAACTGATCGCACTAGAAGTGTTTGTAGCACTAGCGATATCCTTGCCAGTGAATACAACAAAAACTGTGCTGGCACTGGTGGCGCTCCTAGCACCAGTGGTACTCGTAGCACCAGCAACTGTGGCAGCACTAGTTTTACTAAGAATACTATGTGCACCTGAGGTGCCCGCATAATAATACGAACCACATATTAGTAGTGCTAGCTAGCCGAAATGGTCTCATCAATAGCAAGCTGCCCTAGTAGTGGTAGTTGTTGTCGTTGTCGTAATAATAGTGATCATAACAACAGTAAAAATTAGTGGTAGCCACAGTAGCAATACCAGAGGTAGTAGTAGTAGTGGTAGTAGTGGTAGTAGTAGTAGTAGTCCTCGTACTAGCAGTGGTAGTAGTAGCAGTGGTGGTAGCAGCAGCAGTAGCAGTAGCATTAATAGCAGTAGTCGTCGTCGTAGTAGTAGTGGTAAAGTGGTAGCAGTAGTTGTTGTCGTTGTTGTTGTAGTGGTGGTAGGTGCTGTTGTTGTAGTAGTTGCTGTTGTTGCAGCCGTGGCCAAGTGGCAGCAGCAGCAGCAGCAGCAGCTGCTTCAAGAGTAGAAGCACAAATAGTAATAGGAATAATAACACTCGCCGTCGTCGCCGTGTAAAGGGAGGATTTGTAATGACACATAGTTTAATACTGCCAACAATAGTGGTACTCGTAGTGAATGAACAGTCGTCATTCTCGCAATAGTGCTCGCAGTAGTCGTGCGAGTAATGGTAGTAGCTGTTGTTGTTGTTGTTGTTGCTGTTGTTGTGGCTTTTGTTGTTGTTGTTCTTGCTGTTGGTAACGGCTGTGTAACGGATCCCANNGGGGGGGGGGGGGTAATAGAGCCTTTTTTTGAAAAGGCGGTTTTGCTTTGGGGTGATACGTCCTTGAGGTCCCTGCCGATAACGTCCCCCACAAACCACAAACTCCCTCCACTCCCACGGCGCATCCATGTGGCAACCGTGATAACGTCCAGATCAGACTCCATCCATTCCCGCAGAGCATCCACGTCCCAACCATGATAACGTTCCCACAAACTGCATACATTCCCGCAAAGCAACCATGTGGCGACCATGATAACGTTCCCACAAACTCCATCCATTCCCACATAGCATCCATGTCCGAACCATGATAACGTCCAGCTCAGACTCCATCCATTCCCACAGAGGATCCATGTCCCAACCATGATAACGTCCAGATCAGACTCCATCTATTCCGGCAGAGCATCCATGTGGCGACCATGATAAAGTTCCCACAAACTCCATCCATTCCCACAGAGCATCCATGTCCCAACCATGATAACATCCAGATCAGACTCCATTCATTCCCACAGAGCATCCATGTCCCAACCATGATAACGTCCAGATCAGACTTCAACCATTCCCGCAGAGCACCCATGTCCCAACCATGCTAACGTTCCCACAGACTCCATCCATTCCCGCAAAGCGACCGCGGGGCGACCGTGATAACGTTCCCACAAACTCCATCCATTCCCACAGAGCATCCATGTCCCAACCATGATGCTGGAAAGCACAGAACACCCTTCAAAACGCGTGTAGAAGCAGCGAAAACAAAGCCAAAAATAAATTCCTGTGTAAAGCGATGTGCTGTAATTTACAGCATGTTTTCCAAACCCAGGCTTCAGATTAAAGGACTCCTTGTCTGGCGACGCCGTATCTTGTGTCCTGTCAAACATGGCAAGCAAGGAAAACCGTGTAAATGCCGATGCGTTCGCCATTTGCGAAAACGTGCAAATCCAGACGCAGCAAATGCCGACGCCACCGACGTTTTCCGCCGTTGACGTCTATGAAATGCTGCAAACACCAATGCAATCGGCACGCGCACGGCGCGCGTTTACGTCGCGTCGGAGCGTTGTTGTTGTTGTCGTTGTGGAGAGCGGGTTTCGGCAAAGCCGAGGGGGGCTCAGCGAGCTCCCGGCCAAGCCTACGGGGGGCTGCACATGCAAGGTCCCCCTTGGTTGGGCCTTATATATTGAAACCCAGGCACCTGCATGCGGAAGTATGGCAATACACGTCGCTCGCCACGTAAATTCTGGCACTGCAACACATGGCAATACTGTCAATGTATCCTGGTACATAAGGTTTCCCACGTCTCTCCTTGGGACAATCCATGCGGTCGCAGCGCGTCACGTGACGGCCAACTTTACGCTACGAAAACATTGTTTCACTACTTTGCTGGAACCGGGCGTTGCAGCAACGCTGCATACGGAACGCGTGGCGCGTGGCATCCTCCGATACCGTGCGCGGTGGTGCGGGACGGCAGCAGCTTTCGGTCCAAACGCCAACGCGCGGGCCGCGACTCCCGCAACAAGGTAGCGGACCCGGTGCACATTTGCGAGGTCGGGCTTTAAGCTGGCGCCACTTCCAGAGGGCGGCAGCCTCTACCTTGCCCATCGACGCCAAGCTGACGATAGTGGTCAACGTCAACAGCAAAATTATTCAGGCCGCTGTGACGGCATCAACTCGTGGAAGGCATATACCGTCGCGATGTCAGTGATAGTGTCCGAGAACGTTCAGGTAGAGGCCTTAATAATTCTATAAGGTTTTTGGGGTATATTATGCTACAGTTACAATAAGGAACCCCCAAAAGAGTATAGGTAATTATTAAGGCCCCTATGCTAACAACGGGCTTGGGTGGTGTTGGGTGCAGATATGAGCGGCAGGCTGCGCATGGATGATCTAAGGGCTTTAGGAGGGACCCTTAATAGGGACCCTTGTAGGTTATTGGGGTTAGTATGGAGACTACCTGTCTATATAAGGGGTATATAAGGACTCTACAGATGATCGAATTCACGTTATATAGGCTAAGAAAGTCTTGATCGTCTGTTGTTACAGTGTCACTTTCTGGGGCATACAATGCCCGCAAATTTGCAACTTCGCTTTGCCACGTCTCTCAACAACTGCTGAAGGTCTGCGCCATGGCACAGCGACAAAGGCTCAAGTGGTTCGGGAAAAACCGTCGTCAATGCAGGCATCACTCGCCCGACGAAGAATGCCAGCGCCAACAAACTGTGGGCGACAACTGAGAAAGCAGTGCAGACTGCCGGGAAGGAAGCCAATCGCCGCGGGAGGCATACGAAATGTTACCGCGTGCGTCATTTCAGATCGCAGGTGCAGACTTCGAGGCAGCAATCTTGTCTGCAACACTGAGGTATTTGTGCTTCTTTGCGTTCACGATCGCTTCGTCTTCGTAATCAGACGCCGCCTAAGTCGGGGACCGGGGCTGTCGGAGTCCCGAATACTGCCGTCGGTCGTGACTCAGTCGTCACAATCGTATCATCCATGGTCACCAGCCGATGCAACTCCGAGGTTTGTGGCTGTTCGTGCCTGGCCATACGGCGCCGACACAATATGAATGAATGAGCGAGTGAATGAATGAGTGAGTCAATGAAAGCATGAATGAATGAATGCATGCATGGAAGGAAGCAAGGAAGGAAGGAGGGAAGGAAGGAAGGAAGGAAGGAAGGAAGCAAGGAAGGAAGGAAGGAAGGAAGGAAGAACGGACGGAGCTAATCATCTAGCAAGGAGTGTACATCTGGATAAATTTGTATGCATGGACGTATGCATGAATGTGTTTTTCTAAACCCTATTATAGAGCCATAAAAATATAAAACGTATATTCAGGAAACCCAAACTAGCAGAGGTAATTGCTTAGGCCCCTATATTGCGTATGAACCCTGAGCCCAAAACCCTGAGAAACCCTAAACCTTTGCGTATGGGACAGTGAGCCCTAGACCCTAAACCCTAAACCCTACCTATAGTCTCCATTGTAGTTCCCTTTTTTGGTTTAACCAAGCCTTTATGTAGGATCCTATAAGGTAACCCCCCAAAAAGGAACTACAATGGAGACTATATCGAAGGTAGAACCCATGGGCCCCTAGTATGGGCCCTTAACCCTGGGACCCTAATATACCTACTATGTACCCTAGATATACCCTTAAGGGACCCTAGAATCCCCTAAGGGCCCATGTTAAGGGCCCATGGGTTCAACCTTAGACTATAGGTAGACCCTAGAGGCCGGGGAGCCTGGTCCTAAATCGGCAAGCGCCGCGCCCAAGCTCCCAGCACCCAGGGCCTCCTCGGTGTTTTGGGGATTTCGGGTTTAGGGTTTTAAGGTTTAGGGTCTAGGGTTTAGGGTCTAGGGTTTAGGGTTTAGGGTTTAGGGTTTAGGGTTTAGGGTTTAGGGTTTAGGGTTTTGGGGATTTCGGGTCTAGGGTTTAGGGTTTAGGGTTTGGGTTTAGGGTTTTGGGGATTTCGGGCTTAGGGTTCACCCGTGGCCCAAAAAGCCTACCTTTTTAAGGAGCTATATAGAGAAACCATAATAAGGAACCCCTAAAAAAATGTAGGTCTTGCCGGCTACAGGAAGGAGGGTTTTTAGTGTTTGGGGAATCTAGGGTTTAGGGATGTTTAGGGCTTTGGGAGTTTAGAGTTAAGGGTTTCGGGTTCCGGGTTTGGGGTTTGGGGATTTTTTGGGTTTGGAGAGCTTGGGGTTTAGGGTTTAGGGTTTAGGGTTGCGGGTTCAGGGTTTAGGGTTCAGGGTTTTGGGAAGTTACTCCAGGGTCTTTCGGAGGCCTGAAACATATATTGAAGATGCAATAGCCAGCAGCCTAGATGAGGGTTCCGCTCTGTTCCAGCATTTTTTTGGGGATGTCAGGCGATCTGAGGCCTCCGGTTTTATGTATGGGTCTTTGTGCTTTATATGGGTAGCTCTCTAAATTAGGGTTCCTTTTTTAGGGTCCTTTAAAAAGGGTGCCGTACTATACTGGGGACCTAAAAAGGGGACCCTAATTTAGAGAACTACCCATATGCAAAGAACCTACGGATTTTGTCGGGCTTGTAGATGTTATAAAGCTTACGGTATAGGGTTCCCCAAGGGTCCAATGTACCTATATAGTAGAATGTAAAGTTTCTATATTTGGAATTACTATCATGGTTTATGGAAGTATCCCGCATAACAGTACATAGGACCCTTTGGCTTACGGTATAGAGTTGAAGGTTCGGGTAATCGGGTCGTCGGCCCTGGCATCGATCGTGCTGACACGCAGCTTTTGCAGGCACGGGCCCTCAGGCCCGTAGTTTGGGGTTGAGGGTCCCGAAAACCGTTTAGGGTTTAGGGTTTGGGGTTGAGGGTCCCGAAAACCCTATAACTGCCCCGTACCCTTATGCGCCAGAAAGCCCTACATGATGACCGGCTGCTCCAAAAAGACACGAAAGCTCTGCGAGATGAACCGATGAACCCTAAACCCTGAACCCTGAACTCTGAACCCTAAACCCTAAAGCCTGAAGCCTGGGGCCTAAGTGAAGGATCTGGGCACGTGGCAAACGGAGGGCTGGTGAGGAGATTGGACAGCTGAGCAACCTCGGGGCGAGTCGGCTGGAGAATTTTGGGTTCCAGAACCTGTTGGAAAAAGGCTCAAGTTTTAGGGTTCCTGTGAGGGCTCCTTTGAGGGCTCTATTTTGGGGTTCCTTTAAGGGCTCCTTTCAGGGCTCTCTAGGGTTCAGGGTTTAGGGTTTTGGGTTCAGGGTCATAGGAGTTTAGGGCTTGGGGTTTAGCCCTCGAGCCAACCGTTGGGCCGCAGGAAATCTGCCTTGTCATGACAAACTTCACTCGCGGTTTCGGGTTTGAGGTGAGGGTTTAGGGTTCATTCCACAGAGCATTCATGGGACAACCTAGATAACGTCCACTCAGACTCGACCCGGCTACCAGAGCATCCATGGGTGAACCACGAGAGCCGCACCGATACTCCAGAAATTCATACAAACTCACAGCGCGCAGTTCGGGTTATTTCAAGCATTTCAGCACATGCCCAAACGCTTCGAATGTTCATGAAGTTCTGCGCCTGCCGGCGACATTGACCATGCTGGCGAACTTACTACACAGTTACCGGTTGTTTTTTTGGAGTTCCGGCTTCGGGTATGCTTGAAGGAGCCAGTCGACTAAGTGTACGAATTGGGGGCTATCATGCAGCCCTAGACACTAAGTCCCCTGGGTCTCTGAGCACAGGCCAAACTCCTTAACCATACAGGCCCGAGCCCTTGAAAGAATCTCTGTATAATCTTCTCCCGGAACCCCCTATAAACCCTGTTTCAAGACCCTGAAAAACGAATCCCTAAGCCCCCCGAAACCCCTAGATCGCCTGCGGGGGCTCCCCTTTGCTGAGGCGAAGGCCAACGGGCCGAAATACCAGTGATCCGACATAGACTCAGCCTCCCAGAGGACCTCCACTTAGGGGGAGGGTTTACCTTAAGAACCCAAA
>CAJNDV010031043.1:30763-51794 GCA_905221635.1 Symbiodinium sp. CCMP2456 | reverse complement strand
TAATAAGAATCAGAATTCTTTTTAATAAGACAAGAATTTAAATAATAAATAATAAATTATTAAGAATACTCAGAAAATTTCAGAATACCTATAACAGATAGAATATATTCATAAATTATTTGAATTCATACAAATATTAAAATATTCATAAATTCAATCAGAAAAACTATTCCTAATTATACTTATTTAATATTCTAATAAAAATAAGTATATCTATTTATTTCAAATCAATTAAATATATCAATAATCTTAATAATCTTTTATTTTTCAATAATATGAATAAAGAGAAATATCTATTCTATATCTATGAATCTATTTTTATAATCATAGATAATTTTAACTTGAATAAAAATTCTTCAAATTAGAATTCAATTATAATTTTCTAAAAAAATAAAGATTAAAGAATTAGGATATTTCGATATATATATATAGATAAAATCAATATATGTTCGATTAATTTAAAATATAAAGAATATCCCACCATGTCATTCCATATGAGAGGATTTCTGTTTTATAGTTATTAAAGTTTAAAGATTTCTAAGCCCGGCAGGAATTGGAGAGTCATTGTTGGCAAGGCAATGAGCATAAATCCTATAATCCGAAATATAGATTCATTACGGGATGCAAAGATTGTGGGCATGAAACAAAACTTCCTTCGATTTCAAATACAGGTTCGGTAGTGTATCGGCCTGATCCAATCCAATCTCCCAAAAATGAACTCTTATCTTGATCGAGGCTTGACAATGCCCAAGCGGGAGCTCGCCTCAGTATAAGCCGATGACCTGCAGATCTGGATTAGGTTTGGCAGCAATCGGAACAGCGCCGGGCGAAAGCGCCTTCCACCACACGGCGCCCATACCGACCTTGTCTGCAACCCCCCTAGCCCATTCTGCTTCGGTGCAAGCATGGCAAGCCATGAGATCTTGCGAATGACTGCTAAGCCAGGTGCCCAAACGATCATATTAAAGAGAATGAAGATGAAGCCCAACCTACCAAGCCGTGTCTGGAGTATTCACCATCCGTATTTCGAGCTGCACATGCAGCATTTCAAGTCGGCATGGGCGGTAACCGCTTCCCGAATTTGTATTATTCCTGCGAGAACTTTTTCGGTTTTATTCTCAAGTTCGCAATAAAGCAAAGGATGCTTGTTTCGGGGCCCTCTGACAGCAGTTGCTTTCGCTGCGCCGTGACTGGTGCTACTCATAAAATTAGGAGGGCAGAAGCAGGTAGGAAGTAGTTGTATTGGTAGCCATTGAAAGTAAAGAAAGAGTACTACCGGCAGTGGTGACTATCCACTGTGCTAGTACGTGTGAGGTAGGGTGTGGGGTTTAGGGTTTAGGTGGTCATTTGTTCAAGCTGCGGGCTCTGTGCCACCAGACTGAACTGACCTGTCACTGACTAACTACTTATTTACAGAATCAGTCACTCATTGAACGGCATGTTCCCTCTTGTGGCCTGGCAAACGGATCACGTTACCAAGCAGGTCTTGATATGTCTTGATCATCCATCTTTTCAAGGTATGACCATGGAAGTTGCAGCATGGAGCACGAATGCTTCATTCTCTGGTCACCCGCATTCAACCTCATCATGCTGTTTAATACGTGGCTTTTTGTGCCTTGTCATGCACGATACAGGTAACACATCCCTTCATTTGCAACATGGCTTGAGAAGGGCGGGTCTGGCATGCTACCCGGTGCAACATCATGCTGACTGAGCCGCGTTTGTGGAAGTACGGAATATTTGAAATTGTCCGGCAAGCACAAAGTGATGCGAGTAAAACGACATGTGTTGTCGTGCCTTGACGAACGCACACCACAAGACCATCAAAAGTCGCAATGGCCACACTGAGCAGCAATGTCACGAACGCAGAATACGCCATACTTCAGCCGTAGAGCCCTCTGACTCGCAAGCCAGGAACGATTATAAACCTGCCACATGCGCTCATAATCGAGCAGCCCTTCCCCTACTAGTACATTCATGGAAAGAGAAATATCCGGAACATGACATGTCGCTTTGACCGACGCGCGCTGTGGCATGCGCACCAGGAGCCGTGTCACGAGCATGAGACACAGCATGCGGAGTCACCGACTGTCGAACTGTCGAACGTTCGCTCGGATCGAATCAATTGCGGAATGCAGTGAACAATAATTAGGGCCTCATTCGCATTCTCTGTCCCGACAGAGAAACAGCTGAACCCAAGCGACGAAAAGCTAAGTTCAGATGTAAGGCTCTGAAGGGCCCGCCCCATCAACGCGATGTTACGCTCATTATCGTGCGTCCTTGCTCCCTCCCCGTCACCCATCTTTGGTTGACGTGTTGCTACACCTCGGAGCCCAAACCAGAAGAGGAACAGTGGCCGACCTGTACCAGTCCTTCTGAGTCACGTAGTTGCCACCGAAGAAAACAGGAGCCTCCACTACAGATGTGCACAGTTCGTGGAGTTGAATCACCCGCTTCGAGAAGTCACGAGTTCCACATCTTATTTCCTGCCTGTGCAGATGAGTACGGTGTCATGGAAGCAAAGATGTTGGAAGCAAAGGCTAACCTGCGGCTCAGGACGGGGCAGCATTCAAAGATCGGATATCACAAATCAGGCTTGGGGCTAGACGAGAATACCGAAACCATTGGCGGTGTTCCAGTCTCCACCTGTAGCTTGAACTCAGCTCCCGCCTGCGTCATAAAGACGACGGCTCAAGTTGGGGATGCGGCCATCATCGCAATGAAAGGCAGGTACAGCGCGCTGAGATGTGCCACCTTCGTACGTGGTCAGCTTTCATGGGAAACCGGCCGCTTCCGGAGACATCTTTGGCCATGGTAACCGTACTGGCATGTGGCATGAACAGGCACATGTGAAAGGGCACAACATCCGGCAGTTTCAAGATGTTTCAAGATCCTCCTCGATGCCAGCCATTCGCAGGTACCATCACGGGTATTGCAAGCACAGAGACAGTGCAGGCGCCTGCGAAGCGAAGACGTAGTGCGAGAAAACGTAGACAGTCAGCAACACCAGGAAAGCTGGACCTATCAGGATGGTGCCAGAAACTCTAGGGTCTCGCGGCTTAAATCCTACCAGTACAGTGTCCTCAACCCTCATTTGTCTCGTGTCTCTCCGAGTGCCAAGTCCGCCGCAGCCCGACAGGCCAGCGGCTGAAATCTTCGTGGAGATCGATGCTGCCAGCCACCTTGCGAGCAGGGACACGGGAGGCTTGCTGCTCTCTGCAGATTCGTCAAGCTATATGAACTATTCATAAACATCCAGTAGTCCGGTCGAACCCGCAAACGGTCTGGGAAGTCAAGGCTTTTCATTCCACAGGACAAATGCCCAGGTGGAGCACAAGTCGGAGCTGCTACCCATGTCCGCGAAATCTGTCGCTCATCAACTCAGTAGCGGTGTACGGACGCATGGCCTGACGATGCCCAGCTTGTTCAACATCGCGCTCATGCTGACGAGGATGGCGAACCATGTCATTGTAGTCCACGCGCCCTGTCTCCGACCCGCAACGGTGTCTAGAATCGCTCAATGCTGCCGAATCGGCGCCTTCTCCCCAGCGCAGTCAGACCAGGTCAACACACCAGAACACAGCAGCACCTCACTTTTGTCAAGCTTTTGTCTACCGTCGATGCCGCGATTTGTCGAGCTTGCGGCTGCAAGCCCCAGCACTGCGGTGTGCACAGGTGGAATCCTGCTGCGTGACTTCACATCCATGTCCGTGACAGTCATATGCGGAGCAGACACAGACACAAGCATACACAAACAAACACAAACACACGCACACACACACACACCTATGCCCGTCCCTGGCACAGCTCCTGAAGGCAGACGAGCCGGCCCACAGGACGAGCATGCCAATGATGACGCCCGCCAGAAGTGCCTGATGGCCACGCAGTGACATATCGAGGTAGGATTGTTCTGGCTACTGTACCTCCTACATTCCTCAAGCAAAGCCTCCTCCAACTTCACTGGCCCCATCCTGAGTGGATCCCCCACAAAATGAGAGCTGGCTGGCATGTGCTCTGAGGCTGGAGCTGCTTCAACTTCCGCTCGGCCTCTTTGGGCGCGTCCGGAGTTCGTTGGACCTGGCGACTCGGCGACTGGTGACCGTGCCCACCCTTGCCGAGTGAAGTCGGCCGAAGTGGCTTCGGGTGGCAAGGCCCAGAATGCAATGAGCGGTGTGAGTGCCTTACGAAAAGCTCGAGTATGAGAGGCGAATGCACAGGGCTCACAGGCAACAAGTCCCCGACCATGGCTGTCAAGGCTGGCACGCAGCTTGCCTGCCAACTCGCAAGCACACCGGCGCCGCATGAACTACTTCAATGTCTTGCCTTCAGCCAGGTTGTGAAAGGAGACTCGACCACGTATCCCAGCTGACCAGCAAGCCTCGGGTATTGCAGGAACAAGGCTCTGTTCAACTCCCTTTGTTAACTCTTGCTTGCTAGAATCCTCAAGGCCAGCAGATTCTGCGCTGCTCCATACAGCCACAGTGAAGACGAATTCCCAGTGGCCTCCCGCAACTAGCTGCAGCACAACTAAGTGCAGTGATTCTCGCTGTCACGACATGTCACCGTGCCGCAATCAGGAGGCATGCAAGGCGCCTGAAAAGCACATTGAACCAGGAAGCCACCCGTGTTTTTGGCCTCGCTTGCACACACATGCCGCACCGATGAGCCTGTCAAACCTTGTACAACAGCCAGCGCGAAAGCCCGTAGAGCCCTTGCATTCGTACTATGTTACTATACCGTACCAGGAAGCAAAAGACGCAAGCGCACCGACCACCACAGCAACAGCTCCTAGGCCGGGCGTTAAGAGTGACTGAGTGAGCCCAATCGCAACATCAACCGTAGCATCTCCACCTGCATCATCAGCGTCAAAGTCATCGTCGTCGTCCTCGTCTTCTCCTCCTCCTCCTCCTCCTCATGCTCATCATCATCCAGAGACGCATCATCTGTCTTTCGCTGTCCGGTAAGCCGCGACTGACCTGCGCATCGTCGGCATCATCAGTCTCATGCTCACATCACCACAATCACCGGTCCTGCTCACCAGCATCATCTGTCTTTGTGATGTCAGCAACATCGAAATCGACCTGTACTTGCGGGGTGTGTTGCTTGCCGCGCTCGGTGGCCTGCATCATCACGCATCATCAGCCCTATACCCGGTGCTTGGCCGCACTGAACTCCGTAGATCGTAGCTTCAGGCAGCTTCTCATGCACGTGTGTATACTGTATCTACTCGCACCCCTGCATGCTTTTTCCACAGCACGAGCGCGCGTCAGTGGAGGACGTGGTCTGAAGCCATGGCCATGGCAGACTCGAGAAGTACGGTGATCTCGTTGTCGCAACGCTGCCGGATTCGCACTTTGTCGAGGGCAGTGGATCCAAATCCTCACTTGGCTCACGAGTGCACGGGCTGGAAGAATGGCTAAAGGTCTTGCAGCGACTGCAAAAACTGCGAGACAGCACATGACTTTGTCGCTAGGTTCTGACACCGGGTCCCAGAGTGGCGATACATCTGATACACATGGCTGCAGCCGCGAGGCTGTTCTGGCACCATGGATCGGCATCCAGGAACCTGGCAGTATGTCGAAAGAAAAGCGAGAGCCGTCTCGTTCAGTCAAGGAAGTTCGCGGAAACGGTGCTGCATGCCCCCGAGATGCAGGAGCAGCTCCACACACCGTGGAGAACGGCCCAGAACTGCAGCACGCATCAGGGGCGTGTCACCCCTGTAATTCGGAGAGTTGAGGTACTCTCGTGGCACCGTTTGCGCCAGAGCTTCGAGGACCTCTGCCGAGCCACCGCCGGCTGCGGCATGGATCACGTTCTCTCCATGGGCGTTCCAAACATCCGTGCTGCCGCTTCGACTGAGCAGAAAGTCCACAGCCTCCGAACAGCCCTGCCGAGCTGCGGCTGCGAGAACGCACGAGCCGTCGGGATCCAGAGCATTCAGATTGGCCCTGCAGAAGGCAAACGCTGCGAGACGCTCCTGGCCGACAAGACCCTAAACCCTGCCAGTCCTGTGCTTCAGCAAAACTTTGAGAGCCATCACGTCGTTAGCACCAGCAGCTGCATGAAGCAGCGGCCGACCAGCGAAAGTACCCGAAGGTGCTCGTGCGCAGGCAGGTATCATGCCTTAGCTCAGACCGCAAGCTTTTTATGTATGTGGCGCCACTGGCTGACTCCTCCGTGCTGACCAAGCACCCGCTTCGAGATCCAAAGATATGTCAGGACGCCAGGCTGCCCAAAGCTCGCGAACCTGCTGGCGCGCCCGTGCCATACGGGGAGACAGCGCTGTATGAGCGCTGCGGCACCAGGCGCCCGCCTGCAGGCACCAGGGGCAAAAGCTGACTTGCCCAAACCTTCAACCGGCTTTGCTATCCGGAGGCTGCAGTCTCCAAACTGCCTGGGCTGCGCAGGCCCACGGGACGGTCGATGCCACTCGTCCCAGCACGGCATCTGGAAGTCTCAAACGACATCTCGAGCCTGCATCCCCACAGGGGCAGGGCCCGCAGTTGCCACGTTCACACAGACAGCGGACGGGCCTGCTTCCCAGTTGACTTGGGCCTTTTGCTGGAAGGTCTCGTGGCACGCTGTAGCTTCCTGCCTCGATTTGGGGTGGGTGTAGATCCCGGTTGCTCGCCTTTACTATGGAATTGCAGCTGAGATGCGGAAGCAGTGGCAATCTACGTCGAGGAATCCAATTGCAGCCGAGATGCGGAGGCAGTGGCAATCTACGTCGAGGAGCAGTAACGAGCACGCGCTTTTCGTTGACTGCGTTGACCGCCTGCATCACGCCCAACGGGTTGCTGCGGCCACCCGGATGCACTGCCAAGCCATGATTTGCAAAGCAGCACTGGCCTTTAGTAGCATGACGCGCTCCGCATCCTCCCGCTGGCGAGCATCCAATCGGGCAATTCGCTGCGCGGCAGCAGCACCACTCCCGGCCAAGAGCTCGTGGGACACATTGCCAGCTGATCCTGCCCGCGGTTGAAGCGGGAAGCTCAAGTTATTGTAATTAGCTACTGATGATATCGCAGGGAGGGGGATTTAAGATCTTCTCATGAAAAACTCTTGTGCTGAAAAAGCTCTTCTTGCTTGTCGCCTGTCCTGTGCTGCCCATCTCTGGCGCAGCCTCGAGCAGATCGAAGTCGAACATGCCCGCGCACGCTTTTGGAGAAGAGTGAAGGAGTGTTGATGAGGTCGTCAGGACTACATGTTTTGGGCGGGAACAGAACAGTACTCAGTAGTCGAAGTCGTGCTTGACAACCGCGACGGATGGGTCGAAAAAGAGGGTTGCTGTTTCGACACAAATCAGCAAGGAGGAGCAAACGATTTTTCTCGTTCTCATATGTGGCCTAAATGCTGTAGCTGCCGCTGCTTCAGCATCATTCTGAGCATCGCGCACCTCCGCTTTCTTCACGAGAACTTTGAGCCAAGGCTTCACTATGCTTCACTGTCCGCACATCAGAACCGAATGACTGAATGTCGCACATGAGGGGTTCAGAAGTCTCAGTCTGAGAGACGGGCCTGATTCCTTGCCGGGTCGGAGCCACACGCCTGCGTGGTGGCGAACCCGGTCCCGCCCGAGCTGGAAAACTGTGCACGTCATCAGCCCTCGCCTTTGCAACTGAGTCCGCCAGGGGATAAAACACCCCGGCCTGGTAGTGACTGGCACCACAACTTCGATGCTCAAATCATTGAATGCTTGGGGGTGGTCATCGTTTAGAACAACCTGGAGACCAGCAGAGCGTGAGAGTCTCAGAGCAGACAGCTTGACATGGTCGACAGTGTGACTCTTTGCACGATAGATCGAGATTATACATTCGAGATGCGCGGGCGGAAGTAGGCACCCAGCAGCTCGGGCGGCTGAAGAAGGCATTCCAGCAGCCAGTACTGCGCATGACTCTTCATGCGTGTGCGTGCGGGGCCAGGCGGCACTCGAAAGCAACAGCTCTGCCGGCCTCCTTCCGCTGCATTCAGGCCATAGGCCAGTCCCAAGGTTGTGCCCCCGACCAAGCGGACTATACCTGACACTTCTTGTGATCCCGGAAACTCCTGCGGCTAGGGCCCTACAGAAGGGCACTTAACGCAATTCGATCACCAAGGCCGGTCTTTGCGAAGCCCTGAGAGGCTCAGATAGACGCGGCTCGAAAAGAGTGATGTTGGAAGGCAGTCCAGGTCCTTGGTGAAGAAGAATGCGAGTAGGACGAGCCACAACACCTGAGAGGGAAAGTTCGGTTGCAGAGAGAGCTCGGGGCCTGGGGACATTCTGTTATCGCGATGAAGCACAAGCTGATGGTGCTTGCAGTGCAGCACAAAAAAACTACATTCACAACACACCCTGGCCTCATCCGTGAATGCAGCAACGCCCTCTGCAAAAGTCAGCCTGGACATAAACATCTTTTAGTATCTGCGCCTTCTCGATATGCTTCTGCCACATTACAAGCCCGAGCACGGTGCAAGCGCCGTCCAAAACGCAGCAACAAACAGCTCTGAGGCTTCCGCGTTTTCGTCCTCAGCTACAGGATGCGACCATGTCTACCTTTTTCCTGAAAGACATGCAGTCAAACTGTGGTTCACTGGGCATTGGTCGCATGCATGAGGGTGTAACCCGACGCTCCTGAACTTCATCTGCTGGTGCTGAGCTCTCGACATTAGGCCAACAGCCAGGGCACAAAACGCCACACCTGGATGGATCAGACTTTAGTCAAAACCTGCAGAGCTTGCAGGACTGCCCATGATGCTGCCTGGAGACGGTAGAGGCTGGGTGACGATGCCGGTGACCTTTTCGAACTCCGCACATCGAACCATGGCAGAATAAACAGCTCCGCTGAATGACATGCGCGTGCCGTTGCCACGAACAGGGCGAGGATGGACCAGCCCTGGGCGGAGACTCCTGGCAAGACTGGTGCGAAGGGCTGACACAGCGAGGACGAGGAAGCATCGGGATCAAAGCACGATGTCGAATTCACAGAGAGGCCGTGCAAACCGACTGTGATCACACATGCTGCGTCAGTGTCATCATGTGTGACCCGGCCTTCCGGCACCGGGCAAACGAATCGAATGAAAAGTCCAATGCCCACTGAGATGGCTGTTGGAACCTGCGTTGGCTAAGGCTTTGCCCGGTCCAGCCACAGCAACCCTCTGCGGCCGCGGCCGGTGCTGCTCCAGTCCATCGTCGCTGGCCTCAAGGCAAACCAAATTGGAAGAGCGAACCGACAGCCAAAAGCTATGGACTTACGCTGCAACGTGTTAGCACACACCAGCCATTCAAATTGGACAACGATCACTTCACATCAGCTACAGTCACAGTCAGCATGCCCTGCTCTTGTGCTGCAGCAGCACCTGCGGCAATGACAAGCGATGACTGTGGCTAGTTGCCACTTTCACCGTAGCCGCTGGGCTCAGTGGTTCTTGCCCCGCTTCTGCTTCGCTTATTTTGCATCAGGCTTGAGGGGACGAAAGCCCTCTGCATAGGGGGGGGGCACGCCCTGCTTCACTCCTCACTGTCTCTCTCTGTGCCTTCTGATGCCGTCTGGATCAAAATGAGGGGTAGTGAGCCCAACTTAATCCATCAGACGCAGCCTGACAGTCGGCATGAAGGCCAGAAACACCGCAGTGGTCCGAAGGGTAGGGTGAAATTATGCTAGTTTCCCGCAGCAGGACTGGTCGTCGTGCTTGCCACCAGGAAAAATTACTTGTCCGTGTCTATGACAAACGAGAAGTAGTACCGAACATCCTGGCTGGTGACAAACGGACTTATGCGTCGGTCAGGAACGGCTGCACGGCTACACATGGATCACCGAGTACTTTGCATGCGTCACCTGTCGATTGTGCGACAGCCGAGGTTCTCGCTTTGTGGAGACTTCTGTGGTTGGCTCCCTGTCAAGTGGAAACAGGATGTCGTGGTCAAGCAGGCTTCGAGGTTCACGCATGTTCAGACCCGGCCTGCTCTTCCAGAAACGCACCGGGCTGCCTTCGCTGTCGAGATTGAGATGCGACGACCGTGCAGGCCTTCGCCCAACTGGCCTCTCTGCTGTGCATCTTTGCAGCAGCGAGTACGCCGGCCTCAGGACTGCATGTGCTTGAAGTTTAGTTTTTGGAGTTTGTCGGATTGTGCAGGCAGGGTTAGTGGCATGTCAGCCAGCTTGCGGCTGAGTTGCTACAGATGATATGCCTCCTGAAATCAAGTAGGCAATCATAAGGTGTGTCAGAGTGCTCTTTAGTGCCAGTCAGACTCAGACCGAAGGACAAGTGACCCTCCAACTTCCGTCCTCGTGTTCGAAGGGCATCTTTGTGGGAAGAGGCCATGGGCGGCACATGGGCCTGTGCACGTGCACAAGCATAGGCATGATAAGGCGTGAGAAGGCATGACTATCGTGACATTGGGCCTGCTGTGTCTTCAGAAGCCGAGTCTGCAAACGGCCAACTCGGGATGACGAGGCACGTGCCTTTGGGCAGGCAGTTGGTTTTACGGGCACCCACGCTGCCCACGCTTAGATGCTCGCACAGTGCAATAGTAGCTCACGATCCCTCCTACCAAATACCACTATGACCAAGCTCGTCGCAGCCAGCGACGGTGCTACCCATTGTACGGACATGATCGCAGCACCAGGAACGGACCGCTTACGCAAAGGCTGCATGGCCAATTGTGAACTCTGTGGGCTTGTGCTCTTGAGTCCTAAGCTCTGTTTCTGAGTCTGATGAGGCAGACAACAGGAGTATGCAAGACATCTCATATGTCAATGGCTCATGACGGGCAAGCACGAGCTGAAATGCCAAAGGAAGCACACGTCGAGGCCATATTGTGTTAAACAGCAGTAGCAGCCGAGCAGAACTTTAACGCTGCGGATTCACAAACGCTACAAGCTGCTCAGCAGCATTGTGAAACATTCCTTGTGTACATGCAGCAAGCTTTGGCTGAAGCGAGTTAGATTTGGCCTGCTTGAGACGGCACCCAAGGATTTATGAAGTTAGCGTTTCGTCGGAGTACGAGGGCAGTCCCCAAGCAGCCTGGCACCCGCTGCGTGCAAGAGCTGTTCAATGCACTGCACGATGCAACCATGCATGTCTGGAAGTTTCCCTTCCAAAGCATTCCAACGCTGTGAGACACTGTTGCCAGCGATGCTGCCCAGAGCTCAGAGTGTGTCGACAAGCTGATGCGCCTGATCTGATGCAAATCGACATTTGCAAGCCAACGTCTGGGACGAAACTAGGTTGACGCTGCACACTTGCATGACCGGATCCGGAGTCACGCAAACCCCACATTGAAGTGGACTCACCACCATGATTCATTAGAATCATGACAAGCTCCCTGTGACGCCCCGTCCTTCTCGGTGAGAAGTTTGGCCTCCTCTTTGTCCCGCATCTTGCCTGGTGCATGACTTCGAAACTCACCGATTCATTCAAGTGGGTAGCCCCGAGGGTCCGGATGGATGCTGGTCCCATGGGTCCCATGCAGGCTATGAGATTCTCGTGGTACCTAGCCGACGCACATTTTTGACCTCTCAAGAGGTTGTCCGGACGGGTAGAGAAGGATCAGTTTGTTGAAGGTGCTCGCATCGAGCCGCCCTTCCAGGTGGAACTTCCCCTTGCTCGGAAAATTTCTGACACTTGCTAGGTTAGCAGGGGAAGCTTCCATATGTGTTATTCAACGGCTCCTCCAGCAGGACAGAAGCATAACGATCTCTTCACTGTCTACAGAGCTCCGAACAAGACCCTATGCCCCACATTAAAGTCGAGGTATCTGAGGACAAAGCTTTCCAAGTCTTCTCTGGCTGCAAGCAGCTCGTGCTGGTAGCCGGCCTCAGGCTGGAGGCCCTTCCAAAGGCAACCCCGCTCTGAGCAGGCTCTGACAGTCTCGGCGGATGAGACTCATCAAGCCGCAGGCATTCTGCTGCGTCTGTTCCTGCAGAGCAGCTCGAATCATTTCCCGCGTAGTACACCCCATCCATGATCCGGATTTCGAAACATAACTCGAAACTATGTCCATACGAATATCTGCTAGCGCTGGCCTCCACAAGCACGAACGCACAAGCATGCTGAACCAGAGAGACTTAAAGATCAGCCTAGCTCCTGCAGATGCTGCACTCCGACTCTAGACTCCTCGAGCCCTCTGCACCGACACCCTCAGCCCAACCAATCAAAGGCCCCCATTGCCCCGCATATAACCGATCGCACACATCTCCTCAATGAGCTTCTCCAGCTCCTGCAGCTCTTCCTGGACCTGCAATATTTCGAATATTATCGGATCAAGTTGGGGCCTTCAGGTGGAGGTAAAGTTTCCCTGACGTCTGGAGCTGGTCACGCCCGCAAAACCAATGAATCTTATTTCTCGTTGCGAGCCTTGCCGGTAAGCTGCTCCCGCTCCAGCCGTGCCTTATTCGCCGAGGCAACAACATATTCAAAAGCCACAGCGCTACTCGGCTGACTTTCGTTTGGGCTCGCTGCAGCCTCCAGAGCGTCGCGTTCGGCTTGAGCCTTCCGCACGAACACACAAACCTTGCCCTAATCAAGGCCTCTTGGGATAGTCAAGCCTGGCCTCTTTCAGAATCTCGTGGCTCGTGATGAGCTCTTGCTTCAACTGCAGGGGGTGAGCTTCAGGCTTCGTAGTAGACCATGAAAGGCGGTCTGCCCGACCTTGGCATCCTCCTCCTTGAGCTTGGTGTATGTGTCTTGGACCTTAGCCACCCATGCGTCAACTGGCGGGTGGGAGGTTAGCCCCCCAAATCAGGCGTTAGGTTGATCCCAAGGCGCTAAAAGGTTTGCGCTCTGACAGCGGCAGACTAGCCAGACTGGGCCTCAAACGGAGTGGATTTCCTTGTGGAGCTTGTGCAGCTCAGCTTCCCTGCAACGCACAGCAAAAGCAGAACTGAGTGCCGTGGGAGCCATGCCACTTTGAACAGGAAGTCTTGCATGCGAATTGAGGGTTTGCTCAATATTGCCGGCTGCACGCATTTCGGATCGCGATCTTTTTTTGATTCCTTGGCTCAAAGAAGGCTGACTTGCCTTGGCCGGAGGGTCCCATACCATACATGCCTTCGGGCGCGAGACATGCTGAACAAGTCGGGAAGGCCCTTATTGATTTGGCGATGCAGGCAAGCGTCATTGATTCCACATATTCGACCTCATTTTGACAGGACAGGTCCTGGCCGCCTAAAGGACATTCCGGAAGAGGGAAAGCGTCAGATGCGCACTGAGTGCCCAGCTGAAGAGGCCTTTGTAGCCTCTAGCTTTGCTTGGGCATCTGCGATCTGCCTCTCCACCTCCGCCAAGCTCTTCGAGGCTCGCGTGTCCTGAAAGAGGAAAGAAGCTCGGAAGAGGCGCGCAGCCCGTCTCAATGGGCAGCTCTTGCCTCGTGAAGCTTGATGAGGCGTTTATGGTCCTGGCACGACTGAAAGAACCCAAACTCTCTGTGGAGAGCGATGTACAAGAAGTAAAAAAAGCTCAGAATAGGTGTTTTTTACCCAACTTCCAAGAGAGACACTCTCCCCGGCCTCCATGCCCTCTAGGACGACCCGCTCAGCTTCAAGGAGCTCTGCCGGGTCCACCTCCAAGCGAACGACAGGACAGGAGTGGAACCCAGAGAGCCCAACACCCCTTAATTGAGGAATACGGCTTAAACCATAGTATTAAGGCCCCCTACCATTTGAGGTATACTCCATAATTAAGGGGTATTGGGCTCTCTGCGCTCTAAAGGTTGGCAGAGGCGGGCTCGACTTGATGTCTGAGGATGGCTACATCTCCCTCCAAGAGGTTTGCAGAGGCACCACACATGGGGCTGTGGAATTGAGAATTGGGCCGCTGTTGGAGGGTGTTTCAGTATTCACACGCCTATCTCGCAATTTTTCCGCAAAGCCTCTGCAGTTGCCAGCGGCCGAATCTCAGCCTCGCACTGCTCAAACTGCACCTGCTCACAAACAGCGAAGGGATGCTAGGGCGCCCAGTAGACGCAAGGATGCATCGGGAGGGAGCGAATGCGCGGCCAACCTGCACTGCTCTATTTCGAGCTGGAGCTCTTGCAGCACTGCCTGGGTTCCATATCCAAGTACGGTGTCGGGCAGCTTGCAGCGGAGCTGCAAGTCTCACAAGCTCTTCTTTAAGCTTCGCATCATGAGCTGGCCGGGTGCACCGACGCAAACTTTGAGAACGAGGGGCTCAAGTTCTACCGACCGCATCTGCCAAGAAGGTGGTTGTTGCAAGCCAGCATGCCGTGACACAGGGGACCAAGAGCTGGCTGTGGTGGTAGGATGAGGGAGTAGCGACTATCCACCCAGTCAGGAGGCTTCATCCTCGTTGCTTGTTGATCCACACTTCCTTCTGCACTGGTGCTGCATCTTGCCACCTTGCCCTCTAAATGGGCTACCATGAAGTAGCCGAAACCCCTGCCCTGGTCTCTTGGAAAGCGTGCCTCCAGCATCAGATTGGCCAGGCCAGGCATGTCCGCATTTGCAGGGGGTTGGGCACCCCCGCGCAGCAGCTCCTGCGATCAGCAGATGCTCTTTTCGCGCCGATACCCCTAGTCCACCGGTATACTTACGTGCATCGCACATTTTACGACACCGAGGGACGCGGTCTATGATAAAATTGGTGGCATAGTGCCAACGTCAACATGATGATCCTCAACCGATTAAGCTATTGTAGAACTGCTACGCGAAAGTGTCGAAGTTGTTGATGTTCCTTGACGCAGCTCATGGACTTGTTCTGGATGGCCAAGGACATCGGCAGTGACCCATCACCTTGACAGTTTGCCAAGCCAAATTGAAGGTAAGCTGGGAAATGAATACCACGCGTAATCGAACCAAACAAACTGGTTGACTTCTCTGCAACAGGAGAAAGACATGGAGCCATCAACTACAAGTCGGTTCGCGTAATTGGGAAATTGAGTGCGGTGTGCACTTCGAAAGGTGCTTCCTTGCACTCTTTCTTTGCTGCAGGCTGAGGACAGCGAAACCGTCGAGTGGAGGGAGGGGCTGGATGTGGAGGAAGCAAGCGCTCAAAGTCAGTTCGATCTGTCATCCAGCTAACGCTGTCCAAACCTAGAGCCGAGATGCCATCAGGCTTCGACACGTCGGCCCGGAGGGACACCATCAACGCGATGGATTCTGCCAAATTGCTTCCTTAGCTGAAGCCCCGTCCGTCTACGCATACACATAGACATACACAGACACATATACGCACACATACACATGCATATGCATTAACATCTACATGTACATATGTGTACGCATCTGCATATACATCTACATCTACATGCTCTTATGCATATATTGCATATAATACATGCTGCGGATACGGATCAGTAAGAACAAGGATCTCCCGGCCAACTGAGCTTTCTGAAGTCAGGACAAGTGGCGACAGCACGCAGGGAGGAGGCGGCGGCCCTCTTTGTCCGAGCCTCGGAGAGCTCAGGGCGACTAAAATTCGGGTCGGCCACGGCTGGAGGTTTCTGAAGGTTCAGAGAAGTTCACAGGCTGCTACCGCTCTGCTTGTTCTGCTTAAGAGTGGTGATGCTTCTCCTTGCTTTAATCTGGGCTTGAGGCCAGGGGCGCTCAACGCCAACGAAGAATGTGTCTAAGGACCAGGCAGGTCAGGGGTGCGCCTGCCTCCAGAAAGGCCTGCACGCACTCCGCCTGAACAGGAAAATTCACAGGGCACAGGGCCAAAAAAACTCTCTAGGAGTATGTGGCTCGTGGTCGTTCGGGAAGCCTGCTGCGCAATGGCAGCCCCCACGCAGGCATTCTGAACCTGCAGGAACGAAGCTGACAGGAATCAGTGACTCAGTGAACCCACCGCATCCCACAGAGCCCAGCTGGCCTTGGCGGATTCGAAATCCTGACCTGCAGAATCCCATAGCTCCTACAATCACTACATCGGAGTTCGTGCAGGCAACTACACATGCAAGTGTTAACAAATACAGACTTGACTTGGAACTTGCTACGAGTGACTGGGCACTGGGCACCCGGGCATTTTTTCAGCAGCGCTTTCACCTTCGGGACATTACCGGATTTCGCAGCCTCGCCCAAGTCTTCTGCCATGGCAACGGCCGGAAGGCAAGTTCGCAAAGATCCTGTATTGTGGCAGTTGAACGGAATGGGTGGTTGTCTACATCAAGTCTAGACTGCATCCGCCTCTTTGCCTTTCTCCTTCGAGGAGCAAGGGCGCAAATCTTTGCTGCTGTGATCTTTCAGTCGTCTTTATTTCGGTCTTCATTTCAAACCAGGAACAGAACATTTCTTGTGATCATAGCTCGTCTGGCTGCGACCTCGTGTCCCTCCGGTAATGTTTGCTATGGCTTTACATGAGCTCTTGTCGTAAGGTCTGCAGTGGCAGCAATACTAAGTGCGCCGTTTTCGCAACTGAGATTGTGATGCGACTCGCGTTTGAGATGCTCCGACACGGCGCAGGTGGCACTCGGGTGTTTTTTGAAACTGCTGGGGCTTGAGCATGTCAGTCGCCTGACGGCTCACCAGTACCATGGCAATCATATATACGTTTCATACCTACTATGTTAGACGTTATACATCTATCTATCTATCTATCTATCTATCTATCTATCTATATATATATATATACACATATGTACGACTCTATGTATTTGCAATAGCACTTCGCAAGCTCATTTTCGGGATCTCTCCGAGAGCGACTCGATCTCGACCAGCCCTCGAAGGGCAGTGTGCTGCCTTCTGCGCTTGTTGCAAGGGTAACAGGGCACCAGCTTGGCAATCTATCAGATCAGTCAGAACCCATATGCCTGTATCTATATATAAAGATATATACAAAGCTATCGTATAGTTGCTATACCTTCATACTGTAGTTATCATAATACACCCTTAGTGCAAGTTACAAATTTTTAATATGACCATCAGATCAGGTTAATCAAATAAAGCATATAATCGGCGTACAATACTAGCAATTTCCGAATGATACATGTTTCACAACGCAGAAGTGAGGGCTACTCCGACATGCAGCCAACGCGCTGGCCACAACTGGCCCTTTTTGTACTGCACCCCTTTGGAGTGTCGAGTGTCCGAGTATTTTGAAGTGGAACATATAACGATTGGAGGCCCTTGGCCCCTAGGTCACATGCTGTGCGGAGGCCTTGCAGCATCGACCTGTGTGAAACGTCTTAAGGATTGCGTCCTCTGGACTGGAACATCCCTGGACATGTCACTCGTCAACCTCGACTTGCGCAGGTGGCGGGAGAAACCCAAACACTGACTGGATCTACCTCGCTTCCGGATGTTCAGGTCATTTGCTTGTGGAGGTCATGGCCGGAAAAATCTTGAACTTTTTTGCCAGGAAGGCAAGCAGAGTTTACCTGATGGCTACCAACCTCAAGCCCTTTTGGGGCCGGTGCAAGGTTTGAGAGCAAGCCAGCCTGTGACACCGGCGAGGAGTCTTGGACCTGCTCGGTCCACCCGGGCGCAGCGCAGGAGCTGTGCTCTGAAGTCGCCAGCCTCTGCGAGCACCACGGCAATATCATCCAACCTGGGCCCATTCTGCTGGTGCCACAAGACGAACTTCAAGTCCTTTCACCTGAGGCCGCAGCTTGCCGCCCGGGCCGAACTCCGCGGGCGAACGGGCCTGCAAATCACAGGATCCAAAGCTGCTGAATCGCTACGCAAACCGCAAATTCTTGGGCTGCCACCACGTCCGCAGCCCGCTCGAGAAGCCTCAAACTGCCACGTCATTCAGAAAAGCGCGGCAGATCCCTTCCGCCTGAGCACATGAAGCTGAGGAAGCTGAGGCCTCTGCGCGTCGGCCATGTCTTGTGTCGAGCTGGCAACACTTGCCGTGCGCCCTGACGCTCGTGGTGTCCGAGCCCTCCCATTCCCCATGGTTGGGAGACCAAGGCCCTTACTCTCGTGGTGCGTCAGCGCCAGGGACTTGAGCTCCAAATCCTCCCGTGTCAGCTTTGACGGAAGGATGCAAAGGCCAGTACCAGCTGGTACGAGTAGAGTTTAGTTGGAGATGTTGGAGTCATGAATGATTCAGGCTCTGATGGTCCCCGATGTTGTCGAAGAGGCCATCTGTCCCGGCGATCAGGATGTCACCTCTTCTGAGTTTCAACCTGCGCGCATCACATGTCGACGAGAGGTGTGGAGTTTTGCTGTCATGCAGCTGCTCTGCATCAGATTCGAACATGCCACTGCAAACAGTAGCATATGCAACCTGTCCCTTATATGCAACCTGTGGCCTCTGAGCCTCTCAGCACGGCAAGGATTCTTTCTTCAAATGTCAGTGCCGCACAGCAGTCATAACAAGGGTGAGGCAAGGCTGCAGAAAATCAGGTCAAGCCAGGGTTGCCCATGAAATTTCAAACACTCGTGCTATCTAAAGGTGCTTGTAGTTTCGACCTGCGCGGGCAACCCTGGCAGGAATACGAATTGTGTACAGGGCACAGAAGCGATTCTGGAACCCTATTCGGGCAAGAATGATGCCTTCCAGGCCTCTATCGTCACACTCTTGGCGACACTTCTCGGAGTTGTTGCAAAAGGCACACATCCGAGAGTGTGTCACATCATCAAGCCTGACATGCGCATACCAAGCTTCCAGGATGCCTATGTGCAGGCGATGGAGGCTGCCTGTTCGGCCTGCATCGAAGCACCACCCATGTAAATCGAAGCAGACTCACCTTGTTGGCTCGGCGACCACGAAACAAGAAACCCGTCAAATGCGGTTTCAGCTGCTGAGGCTTCCACTCGCAGCTTCGACCTTCTTGATCTCCTCAACCAACTCTTTGAGCATCCGAAGGCCTTCGGGGCCTCCACTGGCAGTCGAAGGCTTCAATGTCTCTAAGGCGATGCTACGTGGCGCCTGGACACTGCTTCGGCGGGGAGTCTCGTACTTGCTTCATTCGTTCCACATCCGCTGGCCCAAAGACCTCGCTCGGGCCTCGGCAGGTTCATGGGTAGTTATAAGTAGGGTTATAAGTCCCTAATAACCTCCGAGTACTCCCCAGAAGACCTGGAAAACTCGAGATCCGAGCAGACCGCACCCGTAATTGGAGGGACGGGAGGGGTGCGCCATGTGTAAATTTGTCGGGACTGCTCTTCTCAAATATTTCACTTCAGGAACCTGCAGACCAGCAAAATTTCAGGAGTCATCAGCGAAAGGAATGGATTCAGGCTCGACAATTAATACTAGCAGACTAGCAGCCCCAATGAGTTTGCACATCCGTACTGTTGGAAGGCTGTCTCCCTGTCACAAGTGCACACAGCACTAATAACGAAGTTGCACAAGCAAGCTGCTATATTGCGATGACGATGAGTATCAACATGATCTTAGCTTCCAGTACCTTGTGATTTTGCCTCGGCTTACCCAATGAGTTTGCTTGCCAGACTATAGGATTCACTCCGACAACGTCGTCGGCAGAGAATGCTGAGACTGCGGCTGAAGCCTGGCAGAACTAAAGACGCATTCTCGCCTTCAGCGGCCAGGGACAACACTACTGAGTTCACGTGAACAAGCCGAGGTCTCCGTCTGCTGCTTTGGTTCTCAGGTGTCGACCCTCAACGGGAGAGACCAAGAATATGTTGCAAGTCCGGCCTCAGGGTAGCCAAGATCAACAGAAGCCTTTCTGGCTTCTTGATATATAAGGAACTAATTAAGTTGAACTAAGTTCGAGGGACCACAATCGGGGTGTGTGTGTGTGTGCGCGTGTCTCTGCGTGTGTACATATATATGTATATATATAATATGTACCGCAACAAGAGCCCAGCTGTGCATTCTGCTAGATGTCGTGACCGAGGACCCAGCGTGATTTTCTCCGGGCTTTTGCCGTGAGTATCTGGCAGGTGGCCAGCTTTGTAAGGTCAGGGTTCATCATGGCTCTGCAAGTCGGGGGCAACATGCCATCCAGATTTGTTCTCGGGTAGCAATTGTCAACTCCAAGGGTCACCGCAACTGAACAAAACTGTGGTTGATCATCCCGAGCCTTCTGCAGCTTCTCGAAAACCTGATCCCTGGCGGAGAGGACCTCTGTCTCTGTGAGAATGCCATGCTAACGCACGATCTCCGGAGCCTCTGAGGCCCGCACCGAGCTGGCATCGGTGTCACGCCTTGCACGCTGCCTCGGCAGGATTTCAGGGACAACACGGCCACAGATCCCTTGTCAAGAAGGGCTGGGATGCAGGCTGCTCAAACGCTGCGGCATCTAACGGTCCGTCGACGGGTGATGCGCTTTGCCACTTTGTGCCTGTGCTCTCGACCAGAAAGAGGGAGTGTTTGCAAACTTCCCTTCTCCCAGCCTTGGTGCGCATCCAACAACTCCCCGTCGGACAGTTCGCTTTCGTCGCCTTCCTCAGTGTCGTCTGAACCATCCTCCTCCGTCTCGTCCTCGCCGGAGTCCTTCCTTTCCTCGCCTTCATCCGTCTTCACAGCGGCTCCTGTTTCAAGCCGCAATTGCTCTGCAACCTGGCGGTAGCGGCCATGGAGATGCTTCCCACTGCAAGCTCCCCTGCAGTTCGATGCGCAAAACGAACGAGCCTGCGTCTCCTCCTTGTCGATCGCTTTTAGCCACAGCTTCGCGTACAAAGGCTTTAACTCCTCTATCTGGTCATGGAGCTTGAGCTGTTGGCACCAAAACCTTGCAAAATCAAGTCGCCAAGTGCACAAAGGACTTGTTTGACAGCGACGTTCACGTCTAGACCTAGACCGGTCCCGACGCCTCCACGGATGCAACATTGAATTTACCGTCGCAGCTAGCTATGCACCGATGTCGCACTGCACACATTGAATGTGGAAGATCGGTGCAAGTGGTAGTGGTGGTGGTGCTGGTGCTGGTGGTGGTGGTGGTGATGGCGGCGGTGGTCGTCGTCGTCGTCGTCCTCATCACAGCGGTAGTGGTGGTGGTAGTGGCAGTGGGGGTCAGGGGCGGTGGCATTGGCGTTGGCGTTGGCGGTGGTAGTGGTAGTGGTAGTAGTAGTAGTAGTAGTAGTAGTAGCAGTAGTAGTAGTAGTAGTAGTAGTAGTAGTAGTACGCAGTCGTCGTCGTCGTCGTCGTAGCAGTAGCAGTAGTAGCAGCAGTAGTAGTAGTA
>CAJNDV010031043.1:0-30663 GCA_905221635.1 Symbiodinium sp. CCMP2456 | reverse complement strand
GGAGTAGTAGCAGCAGTCGTCGTCGTCGTCGTCGTCGTCGCATAGCAAGACATTGTGCAGATTCGCATTGCCAATTCCTGTCGTGAGGTCGCTAGCTAGCGGGTGGCATATATGCCACGATTGTTAGGACGGAGCTTCGTGGCTGTGGCGCTGGCACTGGTGCTCGTGAAAGTCGAGGCAGCGTGGCTGTGCTTGTGGTGTTTATAGATAGAGTAGAAATAGAAGTTCCAGAGTACTCTCGGCCGGGGAGCTGCTGCTGAGCCTTCAGGAGGCTCTCTTCAGCGGCGTTGCTGAGCCCATGGAGGGAGCTGGCCCTTGGAGCGCTGCGCACGTGCTCCCAAAAAGCTGCTGGATCTGCCACGCTATGCGATCAGAGCTCGGTGGATCATGCTGAATCCGTCCGCGCTCGGTTTTCGGATGTGAATGGATCTGCAGTCCCCAGGATCCGAACCCACTGCCTCAACGCAAGCCTAGGCCCGACACTTCCGTCTTTGGGGCGTCGCACCATCGTTCAGCCTCCGTGGAACGACTGCGTTGACCAGGACTGCCCGAGACTTGTGACGTTGAGAAGTTCAGCCGGTCGCACTGCTTCTACGCTGCTGCCAAGCTTCGGCAGATCCAAGGAAGCGGACTCGGAAGTGAGGCCTGCCTGTCGGGAGCATCGGGCTAGATCATATCTAATACCAGCAGATCTGATGCACCTGCGGAGGAGCCCGGCACGGCAGCCACACCAAGTCCTGAGTTGCGAGACAGTGTGGGGAATGCGACTACCTCCGCTCTTCTCCGGTTAAAATAAGCTCTGATAGACTTAGAAAAAGTTTTTCTCTGAGGTTTCGGCGATTTTGGGTGGGTCGCTGTAAACTTGCTTCGAATGGCCTCAGGTTCCCGTCCGAATGCGCAGAGAACTTGCCGTTCGGCCTCCCAGTGCCGAATGTTGAAGCTGAGCCCGCGGCCTTTTTCGGACATTTTGGCCTCCGGATTCGTCCAAGAGGCTGCTCGGCTGCAAGATGCTGCGGCGACAGAGATTACGTGCAGATGGCCGAAGCTGAAGTCATGAAGAACGAACGCTGTGCGGCGTCAAACTATGGACGCACCCACACGCACAGAGGGTCTAATTGAGTTCCATTCTCTTCACGGACCACTCAGAAAGTGCATCTGACCGAGGAAGGCTGTTGCGCACGTGACCAGGTCGAAGTAGTCAGTGAGGCTGGAAACATCCGGATCCTCGGGTGTCAGCGGCCCGTGTCGCTGCTGTAACGAAGCTATGTACTGGACAGATAAAACCGTTCTCCTGCGCGCTCAGCTGCAGGGGCATGTTTGTGCGATGGAGCATTGGTGTCGACCTCCACTCCAGCATGGACCGACAAACGCCGACAGCATCGAATGAGCGGACATTCCAGGCATTGCTCGAACTTTCTGGAATTTCTTGGTAAGACTACAGGCGCGCAAACAAGACCTACGAGTACTCAACTAGATCTGTCTCTGAAACATGGCCGAAGTCTTGACGATCCAGCCTGTATATCAGGCGCATACTCGTTTTCACGGTGCCACCGTGAAATCTGGGCAGGATGGAACAAGGCCTGCGCGCAAGCAGTCTGTGCTTCGGCTGCGGGCTGCCATCCTCTGCTTCGGCAGCATTGCTAAATCGATTTGGCAATACTCGGATGCTGCTGCCGGCACAACAAGCAGCCGCCGCCTTAATGCCATTATTCCACAATCGCCCAAGTTCAGCAACGAGATGACGTCCTCAGTGTTCTCAGGGGCGCATCCCTATTTCTCGCAAAAATAACTTCGGAATTTCGCTTTGTCGATAAGTCGCACGACTATGACTATGGCCTGAGGTGTCTGCAGCAGCATGCCAATAAGGCCGATGCCACAACTTCGTTTCATTGCTCTCGGAGTAACCTCAACAGCTCTGAGGTCTTTGCTTGCTGCAGCTGCCCCAGGAGCAGTGTACAGCTGCCTTCGAGACTCCTCAGTACGTAGCTCTGTTCAGGCTTTGATCTTGTTGCTGCCATTGTTATTGTCGTTCTTATTTTTATTATGCCATGATTATCACTGCTTTTATTACTGCTACTGCTACCGTCATTGTTATTTTGGTTCTTTCTGCATGATTTATTCTTCTTCTCGGTACTCCTACTACTACGACAACGACGACGACGACGACCACTACTACACTACTCCTGCTCCTGCTACTGCTGCTACTAGTGCTGCTGCTAGTACTACTACCAGTACAACTCCTACTCCTACTCCTGCTACACCTGCTGCTCCTGCTACTCCTGCTACTCCTGCTACTACTATACTACTACTACTACTACTACTACTACTACTACTACTACTACTACGACGTACTACTACGACGACGACTACGACAACGACTACAAAACTGACTACTACTCCATTGCTGCATACTGCTGGATGTTGTTGTGATAAAATCAGATACTGTCAGATCATATTCGACAAGATCACACTAGTATACACATGCATTGTGCTATACAGTGGTATGCAGTTTTATGTCGCTCGAGATATATACATATATAGACTATGACGTATCATGACGTATTGATATTGCTGCAACCTGACATCAGAGGTAGACTTGTGAAGACAGAATTCTGCTGATCTCAAGCAGCCGCACGTTGCCACTGACATGTGGAGTGAGTGTCTGTTTCCCGATGCTCAGAACCAAGCTTTTCTCGAACAGCCTGCGCGCAGGAAAACCGAGTTCGGTAGTTCGCACAACATGCGACAAACACAAAGAGGAAATTAAACTGCTGCCTCTTCTCTCCCGTTCTCTCCACTCGCATAGAATGGCTTTGGACCTGAAAAGCTTCCAGGGCCACTCCGGGGAGGTCTGGGCGCTGCATGGCGCTGGCGCGCTGCCTGGCAAGCTTTGCCGGATGCGCATCTGGCACATGCTGTACACCTCTACGACTGTACGATTTCTGCAGTGTCCGTTGAAGACCCCTGATGCAGGCACCTCATGCACTCGAAAGCGCTATGAAGCCTGCGCAGGCAGTACTGAGAAACTGGCGTGGGAGCAATCAGTGTTACCACGAAGCTTGTCCCAATTCAGCACGCAATTGTGTTCACAGATTGCAACTTTACGGACTGGCCTTGTCAGTGCGTGCCCCTCTCCTCTAGCTAAACGGACCGCGCAGCCACACCCTCCCTCCGAATCCATGCGCTCCAAGCGAACTTCGGCTGGCATGGGAACATGTCGCAGCCCGCAGCTCTTGTGTGCTCCTGCTGCAACTACCCACCTTGTTGCGACCAGTGGTTGGGCAGGCTTCCGCGCGTCGGAGTGTGACGGGCTGAATGAGTGCCATCCATGTGGTCATGGGCACGCGCATGGAGAATGCCACCATGCCAAACCGGCTGTCAATCCGTGCTGGTGGCGAGTCTCCACGAAACCTTCCAGTCGTTCCTCGACTAATTAATCCTTTCCATATCATACATGCAAGCCTGTTCCGCCGGGATGCTGTGTGCCGCGTGCATTAGCGCCCAAAGTGTCGAGCAGTGTTGCAAACTGAGTGCACCTCCCTGGCACTGAGGTACGCACAAGGCACGGGAAAAGAGGCCAGCATCTACGCCCTGCCATGATCTTCAGAGCATCTATGCGCACATCAGAAGCTTTGGGGTTGGTCCGAAAGTCTTAGGGCACCGACTCGGTCCGCCCAGCCACCCACGCCGTCTGCAAGACCAAAGGCAGAGATTGGCAGCGAGGCCTGCAGCTGCAGAAAACGAGGCTCAGACTGCGAGTACGAAAGACCAGCCCAGGCTACTCATCCCTTATGTTGAGCTGAGCTTGCGGCGAAAAACGCATCTTCACCTTTGTGTCCATCCACCTGAAAGGTTCCTAAAATGACTGGACCGAAGACCAGACTCCAAAGCATCACCCACGAGTCAGTCCTTCGGAATGCAACCGGCACCCAGGCTCAGTCGCAGCCTCCTGAATGAAAAAACATCTCGGGCTCGGGTGTTGGCAGCTTGGCTTGGTTCAACATGTGCGTGACAGTGGTATGTAGGTTTGTATCATCGTGCTAGACTGGGCTTAGATGCCTCAGCAAAGGCAAGAAGGACGACCGCAACGCCTTCGCAACTTGGATGCCCAGACAAAAAGAAGTAAGATTGCTGACGTCCTCGGCTCAGCTGCAAACCACCTGCAAAGAAGCAAGCACGCCAACTGCATCCAGTTTGGCATCCGCAATGCCCGCCTGGCGCCGATGGCATGCTTCAAGCTGCGCTGACCTTGAGGATACATGACCGGGTCCAGACAGGGGCAGTCCCTCTTCGGCACCAGAATCTCAGAGCCGTGCGCAGGGCTGCCATGGGAGTCGAAGTCACGTCCCAGGGTCAGGTCGGCTACCAAAGTTGGCTCCCAACTGGAGGAGAGCTTCTGCTTGTCTGTGCTGGGCTGGGAGCTGACTTGTGCGAGGACTGCAGCATGTCTTTGGCAAGGGGTTGTGAGTGATGGAATGATGTGCGAGCACCTCTGCCTCCGATAATGGGATGGCATTGTCTGCTCGATTAGCTCTTAGACTTGCAGCACGAGTTGCATCATGAGCTTCTCTAAGTTGAGCTGAGCAAAGCTGCAAGTATCCGCACCCAGTCGCTGACAGTTACACACCAGCAACCATCTCTCTTGCGCAGTGGCCCTCTGATTTTGACACGGCTCGGAGGTCAAAGGTTAGGCTGCAAGTCGACAATTGCTTCTACTGTCTAGCGGAAGACGTGCAATGTGCAATGTGGCCAGAATATCATCTGATAGAACTGCAGAAGAAGACATTCATAGGGTGCTGTCAATCTTGTAGCAGCGGAGCACGAACTAGTGCCAAGCTCTTGGCCTATCATTCGGCGGAATCTTTCACTTCCACACCTTTCAGAGCGAGTCAGTCTTTACAACAAGCAATGCCAGAAATTGAAGGCAAGGCACACTTCTGATTTCAGCGGATCCGTCTGCGTTGATCACGCACTGGGAGTGCATCTTGACCTCGGCCCAAACTTCTTGCAGCACTCCCCAGCTGTTGGGCGGACAGGGCAGAGACTGGCTTGGAAGAAAGGCGAGGCCCCAGCTCCCTTCCAGCCGGGCTGCATCCATTCCCACCTTGCGTCCAGCATAACAGCGCCGAGCATATGCCATTAATATAAGTGTCGGGCAACAATGAAAAGCCAAGTCCATCACAATGGCACGGCAAAACACCCTTTTGCACAACACAGGCAACCGTTTCTTCTTCCTTGATACGGATATCCCAGACTCCCAGACCCGGGTTCAACGCTGCATCATGAGTCTCTTTGCAAACACAGCAGTAAGCACGCAACGACTTCCAGTCGTCCCAGTCGATCTTCATCGCATCCTGCAAACCAGTACTGGAACATACTGGAACCACCCCAGCCTTTGGCCACTACAGTACTCCCGCCATACAAGCCGGAATGATCCGGAATAGAACGTCAAGGGTAATCTAACACATTGACGGATGCGTTCGGCGTCCTGCAAGTTTGGCAGCTGCCGCGGCTGCATGCGCGGGGGCAAGTCCTCTTCAGCCGAGGCCCGGAGCGATCATACAATGTGAGGTCATCAGCAGGGCTTCATAAGGCCACGCTGTGCGCACAATACTTGGAGGTTCATGGGTGGCTATAAGTGGGGTTACAAGTCCCCTAATATGGGTTACAACTATAGTTACCCTACCTATTACTCCACTTTTTTCTACACATGAACCTCCAAGTAGGTGAACAGCTGTGAAAGGCCAGAAAACATGAACCAGCCTCATCCTGCCGCTGCATACATGCAATCGGAAACTGTGTTGGCAAGGTTCGGATGTCCAGCCTTCGTAGGGACATTGTAGAATTCCTGGTGCAGCTTGTCCTGCAATCTCAAACAGAGACTTCACGAACCAGATCAGATGGTTGCGTCTGCCGCTGGAAATGAAGCCCTGACGCACTGCCTTCCTTGAGCTTCCTTGATTGCAGGCTCCGGCTTTGCTGCAAGGCACGGTGCAATCTATGAAGCACGATATGATCCTGCATGGGCCAAGATGACCATGTAGAACATTGCTTCCCGGCATGTTTTTCCATCAGACACTCTCCACTCCTAACTTCGGCGGCGGAGGCTGTAAATGATGGCAACCGATGTATTGCCAACTCCCCTTCGCCAGAGGATGTTGGCTTGACTTTGTACAAGGGCGCCTTTGACGCCAAGCTTTCGCTTGCTTCGCGTAGAAGCATCAGAAGCACCACATGAAAGCCATGATGCTCTGATATAAGCCGTGATAGACTCTTATCACAGTGACTGTGGATATTGAAGGCAAATTCATTCAGACAGGATATTATCCAGCATATGTTCATGAATGTCTATGCGCACTCTAGACTGTAGCCTTGAGTGCTCAGGAGGGCATGGGATTCCTCCAGGATTCCTGGGACCTGCAGCTGCTCCCCCTCCCCAGCGTCTTATTCGCGTCACGACCATCTGAACTCAGGTCCAAGCTGGCACCCGGAGGGCACCGTGCCGAGAGAGGGCGATGAGAGAGAGTCCATCACACTTTGCAGTTTCGACACGAACAGGGGCATGGAACTGCGTTTGTGGGGAAACCTGTGTGAGATGCCCTCAAAACTCAGGAAACACCAAGACACTAAGAGATGCGCACGTCCTAGCACAACAATCCAATAAAGCAAAACTCGAAGAATCCATGTCCTTTGCGTCCAAGAAGACTACAGGTGTACAGATTTAGACGCGTAAGGCCTATACCTTCAGCATCTCGGACACGGTGATAAATTTCAAAACGAGGCACGCTTCCCCGTTTGCAGGGCTAGGAAAAGGGGCGCGTCCAGCGGCGTCTCCTGGAAGCCCACAAGGGTTCGTTTAAACAAATCTTGGAACTTGCGAAGTGTGAAGAGACTCGAGACGTAGTGACGAGAACTTTGAAAAGGTGCGGCTTGCCGAACTCTGTCCTCAACACATCTGCCAGTCCCGGCTTCTTATTCCATTCCGGCTGACTCCAGGCCATGCCGTAAACCTCGCTGAGACTATGGGCATGCCGAGGGAGGCAGAATCGTGCAGACAGTCGCCATGCCGGCCAGGTGACCCAGCCGTCTTTGTCCGTCGCAGCCGTTGTCTCCTCAGCTGCTGCTGCGCAAGTGCACGCGCGGCACAACCGCTTCTGAATGCTTGAAGCTTTACTTCCGAAGCTGCTGTCCACTTGGCCCCGTCCAACCGATCTTGCCAAGATTCCACTTGCCACGGGCCCACTGCCTGATCGGGCTCTGTAGAGGAGAGTGCGTTACTTTTCTCAGCCACAGCTTGGGCGAACATGGACCGTTCTTTGCTACATACTATATGCAACTAGTGACTGGATTGAAGACTCAGATGCTCTAGAGCTCTGAGCTACTTTAGCAAGATGAGAACAAAGCTCAAGCCACAGACCCATGCTGCGGCCTTGTACAATCCACCCAGCTGACAGGGCGGCTCCTTTGCAGGGAATGTGCCGTGCGATAGCCCCAATCAAAACATCCTCCGACAAAAAGACAGCTCCGTCCTTGGCTGCGGTCGCTTTATCCTTGGACATTGTCTCGTCCACCTGGCAGAACCATGGCTGGGGGACACAGGCAAGAAGCTGGCTGCCGAATCATGGCGCAGGAGGCTCGGGAAGGCTCTGGTAGGCGCATGCTGCATCTGCAGAGGGCATGTCAGCTTCCACCAGACACGTCGACCGCTGCTGTTCGACGACAGCCGTGACCATGGTGTGCTAGCCCATGAGCAGCTCGGATTTTTCCGAGGTCTTTGGAGTATCTGCGTTGTGTGAGTAGTTAGGCCCTTCGACCAACTCAAACACAGGCCTTGTCTTCGGGCTGTATTTCACAAGACGCCGCAACTTGATCTCGCACCTGCGCGACCTCCCCCCCAAGACATCAGCCTTCCGTTAAGGCCACATACCCCCCCATCTGGGCCTGCAAGAACACACACACACACAGAAGCACATGGTAGATCGTCTGATTCGGTGCGTCGCAGTACGTCGGATAGGAGTGCAGCTGCGGCAACATCTTATCTCGCACCGTTGCTGTACTCGGTCATATTCCTGTGTTATTTCGTGGACATCGCCATAACCAGTTGTCCCGACGCAGCTTGTGCCGCGGACCTCCAGAACTGGCCCTAACATGCAGAAACAGCAACATTGCTGCATGCACCAGTCCGCTCCAAGACTAGGCAACAGGGCAAGGTTACGGCATGTTACGGCTATGGAACTCTCTGCTAAGCTCAAACTCAAGTGCGCAAATGAAGTCATCTGCGTTCATCTGCGACACCATGACGACCCGGCCTGAGGATGCTTGCGGCCATTCGGGCCCACCCAGCGCCATTGCAGATCTCCATCAGTGGGCCAGCTGCAGGTTCCTTGCAGGCAAACCCCGTATATGGAAATGCCAGGCAATTCATCGACATTTACTTCCCGGCCTAACTTGTCGGTACTTCGAAATGCTTGCGCCGGTGAAACGACATCGACGCAGTTGCTGGGACACCAAAAGAGATGTGCAGGCTGCATTTCGAAACTTACTACCTTCATCTCCCGCAGGCCTAGAAATCCTGTACTGGTACCCTAAACGCTAAACCGAACAACCAACCAAAATCTAAAAACCCTCTGAGTCTTGCAGCCACAGCAGCCCCATCCGAAAACGTGCCGCTCCACTTCCCACACTTCCAGCAGCCTCGGGAACAGGAAAACAACCCACAAAGGCAACACTTAGAACAGGGTTTTTGGCTCAAGGCTTACGAGACAAACCCAAAAGGGTCTTGGGGGTAAAGTGTGTATACAGTATACTGCCATCGGGACGGTTAGTATAGCGTGACTGTATATAGGGACCGTACGAAGGCGGTAGTTCTACTGCTGGTAGCGCAATGGGCAGCTTGGCAGACACATTCGGCAAATGATCGACTGACGTAAGAAGCACAGACTAGATGACTAGGAATTTCTCTGAGACTTTGAGGCTATACACGTAGTACAGTAGTACTATCTGTCATTGGTCCGGGTCGTACGGTATTACTGTTACTGGAAACTTTCCTGATGTGATCATATCTGTGGTGGAACTGGTTCTCGACTCGACTGCTACGCCCATAGGACCCTGCCTCGACCGCGCTGCACCTCGATCGCGCATTGCAGCCTCCCGTCGTCAACTTTGGTTTAACTCCTTGTGGCTGTGGTCCTGGTAATGCAAACGACCCTGCGTATCAGCTGCATAAGCACTTGTGGCACTGGCCGTGACGTATGCTTGGATGCAAGCATACGGGCATACACAAAATAGGGCTCTGTGTCTACTCGTAGAGTTCTTCACAAACTCTGAACCCGAGCCGAGGCCTCGGACTTCAACATCTTCAGCCCCGTCTCTGCCGCGAGCTTCATGTCGCGCACCCGCGCGGAGTCTGAGGCTTCAGTGGAGTTGTGGGCACTGGGCTGCTGCGGTTGTGGGTACGTCGGGGCCTCCCCACGACTAAAAGTTGTGATACAGGTTGCAAGTACTAGTACCACAGCTCAGAGCCGGACGCTCGTCACCTTGCCGCACAGCTCGCAGTTGCGACCAGGTGCGATGTGCCTTTCAAACTTGGCAACAGAGAATACTCAAGATCCGAAGCCCAGGCATGCCTTTCTCATAGGAAGAAAAAACCCCTGCCCAAATAAAGTTCAAAAGTGGCTTCGGGTCCTTCCATGCAACTACACGCTGTGCTCCACGACAAACAGAACTCTGAGGCAACATGACAACCGCTTTCGAGTGCGTTCATACTGCAGATGATATAAATCCTGCATTACCTTAAGGATCCTAAACCATGGGAATTATGGTATATTCCAAATTATGGGTCATGCAGGATTTATATCATCAACAACCCTAAACCCTAAACCCTAAACCCTAAACCCTAAACCCTAAACCCTAAACCCAAAACCCAAAACCCTAAACCCTAAACCCTAACTTCGGCTTCGGCCTCCAAGCGTCCGTTGGCTGCGGCTGCTTCCAGGCCACTCAGAAGTGCCCTTTGGGCCGCTACGCTGAGGTTGGCCTGGCACCAAGTCACGGGGGTGGGGAGGCTTGGGGACTTGAGGGTATGGTTTGAGGGTTTCAGAGAGTATGCTTTGAGGCTTTAGGCTCTTGAGATCTGGGGCCTCATGCAGAACGGTGGAACCCTGAGAGTCATGTTTTAGAATTACGTTTTATCCTGCATTTTGAAGGCTGTAGCCGTAGGGGTCATTCACGCTTCGGTTCTAAATAAGGGCAGCTCAAGTCCTTGTCAGGCTGCGGCCCTGCACCGCGCCTTGTCCAAGTCCAGGCTGAAGACTTCTTTGGCAGACCCAACCAGCTTGAGTATCGTGCCTGTAGGGCCAGTGGCGGCCAGTACCACATGGACTTTTCCAAATTTTCCAAATCAGTATTCAGCGCGGGCCTTCCAGGGCGACCTTCTGCAGCTGGGAGAAGCGAAGCCCCCGTAAAGGCGCTACCTGCGAGTTCGGGAGGCTGAGAAGCCAAAGATCACAACACCTAAACCCAAACTAAGTAGTACCTGGCACCAGAAACCCTTCATATTAACCCTCGAACTCTGAGATCCAGAAAGGCCTAAGCCCTAAATCCTGCCTTCGAGGAGTCTGTCTTTTTCAGGATGTTGAAGGTCCTCTCGAACTTGTTGGGCACCGCATCCGCGGCCTGATCCCCAAGTACACGAGCCACCAGACAAAAAAACCCTACGAGACCTACTACTACCAATCACAACAACAGCAACAGCAACATTGACATTATAATAATAGTCCAATGAACAATACTAGTGTTACTGAGGTGTTACTGTCATCGTTGTGCTTACGGTTATGATCATATTAACGATTCTGATACATCTGCGCCGTTTTTTGTTGCGATGATTGAACCCAGTGCTGGCATTGTGACCGTTACTGTGATGTATAAGGGGGTGTAGAGCCCATGTAAAAAGCCACAACGAGCAAGCTCATTCAGAACACCGGAACGTGCGGACAAGTACGCATCCGCGGATAGAAACGATGACTGTGTCACCGATAGCTTGTTGTGTGCAATCATCGGTTTTGTCTGCAACAGGCCCAACCTCGCCTGAACCTAGTGCCCCAGACGAACGACTCCCGGTCAATGCACATGGGTTTGAGCTCCACGGTTTCAGCTGGACTGTCACTGTTACGCACACTACACGCTTGCAGGTGAAAACAGAAAGCTGCAGCAGCAGTATATAACAATCGGAGAAGCACTTCCTCACTACTGAAGCTAATGCAGCTTCTGCAAGCCGGCGATCATTAACAATGGTCAGCATCGTAAAGGCTAAAGATGCATGAAGACCTGCTGAATCAAACAATGCTTCAAGTTGATAGTCGAGAACCCTGCTTGATGTACAGCAAGTATGTATGTGCTTCAACGGGATCTGATGGCCATCGGATTTACGACATAACTCGTTGCAAATCTCATGATAGTGGGATAGGGGATTCATCGAACTCCGACATCCGTCCTTCTTTGCTACTTGTCCCTGAATGCTGAAATGACATCGAAGTTGCACAGCCTCTTAGCATTTTGGATTCGGCATCATCATAGAGTGCTCTGCATGTTTTCGCATGCGGACCAACCCTTCGCTTGCCTGCTTTTCTAGCCAGATGAGTGTATCTCGGCCACAAAACATGAACATAGTCTTAACATGATGTCTGCGTTTCTTCTTGCATCGCTCCTACTTCATCACCTGTTCGTGATCCGCGCCTGATTTGAAGCTACTGCCACGGCGAGCTGATCCACGAAGAGCAAAAGAGAGGTGATGAAAAGGTCTCCACCTGCACATGCCACCAGGCGACATCATGCAGTGTCAGTATACAGGATTGCAGACTGGCCCCAGTCCGGCGTGCACTTTAGCCTAAACGATATTGCGGGGGCCTTTTTCTTCTCTGTCGAGGAGTACCACTTCACAGACGCCACGGATATTTGCTCCGTACCTGGAATCAGTGGTGGTGACAAGGGTGGCTCGCCCAAAAGTTCTTTCTCTCGCTCTTTCGCCCTTCTTCTTCTTCTTGCTGGCTCTTGGGAAGTCTTGGCTGGATGCCACACTCCCTCCCCCGCTCTCTGCGTAGCCTCCTCCTACCAGTAATTACAGCGGTCTATTTTGATCTCCTTACTCATGACGTCTCCCGTATGTACTGAACTGACCGGCCTTTGGTAGAGTTGAGCTTCAAAGTCGACGAAAGGACGCACCTCGCCCAACTCTCCTCGGTTCTTCAGGCTGCTGTTCTGCTCCGCAGCACGAACTGATTCTCATGCGCAACACGACAACTCTGAGGAAAGCTAGCCAGTTGTTTGATGGGTTCGTGGCGGCCCTCTCGTAGCGATTCCATTGTTGCCCCGCTGGCCCAAAAGAGGGCACAAAAGACACAACATCTTGTGTTGCCAGGACTCCAAAGAGTAGACGCGGTAATCGCAGACGTCGCCGTGCACGCCGGCGCTGATTTGCTTCGTTGTCGTTTAATGTGTTGGTCGTGGAGGCAAGGCCAGTTCCGACCTGACTACGCAGCCACCGGCAGTGTTAAATATCTGCGAAATACAGCTCCGCAGAACGTGTGTAATTATATCAAGATACACACACAAGCACGCAAAGGTTTGTAGTAGGTGCAAGAGATTCATGTATATATATATATATACATATATATATATATACACATATATATATATATATATATTCGCGAATATTCGCGCCTCACCAATGGCGGTGCCAAAGGCGGCAACGGGCTTCACAATGCTTCCCGCGACTCCTTTGGTCAAGCCTGTCGGGGTTAGCCCAGCAATGCCTTCGTAATGCAGAGGCCTAAACTTCTCTTGCCGGACATCAGAACTGACTCTGCGCTATTCAAGACGGAGCCTGTAGCGAAGCCCCATAGCCCTTCTTTCTGGGCGCCCTCCACTGGCTTCTTCACAACGTCGAACATACCCTCGACTCCTGGCATCCACCATGCCCATGCTTTATTTGGTATTGGTCCTTTTGTAGCATCGAAGCCTCTTTCAAACAGAGGCGGGCTCACCATCCATCAAGGTCTTGCCCGCTGCGGCGAAGCCCTGCTGTGCGCCGGTGATGGTCTTCTTCTCTCCTTGCGTCAGAAGAAACCGGCACGGCGATGGAACTTGGCCCGGCCAAAAGAGTCGCCAAGCTTCGATTCTTGGCGATGTACTCGTCATCCATAGTAAAGTTCCTGTCCAGTGAGAGAGGTGCTGAAGGACAGACCTAGGAGTCCCAAGACAAAACATTTTGGATATGCAGATGTAGCAAGCGCAATGGGCATCGGCACATCGTGCACTCTTCCATGCACATAGAACAGGAAATGCGCTACTGTAGACAGTGCCAGCAGCATACTCCTATCCGGTAGACATGCCAAAACATTCGAACTCGTGGACGCAACTTCAAACAGCTCACGCCTGAGAAGTGACGCTGCTCCGGTCGTCACGTCAGTAAGCTTGTCGCCCATGACTGCCACAACTGCACCACCCAGCTTTAGTGGAGCCTTTGGCAGATTCAGCAGCGAGCTTTTGCCTGCAAGGCGAGACTCGGAATCCCAACCGTCCCAACACCCTTGCGGCAGTGCGTGCCTCGTCTGCAGATAACAATCATGGGGTTGGGGCAGGCTTAGGAGACCGACATAGTACAGTTTTCCCGTGCCGACGCCTAGAAGTGAGCCAAGATGAGCCAAGATCGAAGTGCCATAGTCGCTGACGACCGCCATGGCATAGTCCTACCAGACAGCTTCCGCTGTGTGATGCTGTGATCCATGCAAAGGAAAATGCACATGGTGCAAGATGCCACGTGCGTAGAAACCGCATCAACATTCTGAAAAGCGAGGCCTGCAAAGATCCCCGGTGAGGCTCGAGATGTCGGGCAGGGAGGAGGAGACCCACCTCTTCAGGTGGGTGTCACGCCATTCCTTGACCAGGCCTTTCCAGATGCCAAGGAGCCCCATCCAAGGTGAAGTAGCTGCTGAATGAAAGTACTTTGAGCGCCTGAGAGCTAGCAAGCTTGCTGTCACGACATGTGATGCAGGCGCACGTTTGTATTTCCACTGCACAGCACCAGCATGCACCAGCACTCAGTTCGTCCCAGGGACTGTGCGCACGTATACCGGCAGGAATTCCAGATACTTCAGTCGAAGTGAGCACCACACCTTTGTTCGGGTTCGTGCAACCATGCTCGGAAGAGGCATTCAAGTTTGGCACAGTTCTAATCAGCCACTAATCAGCTGGGACACCGTAGTGTCGACCGCAGAAATGTTCACATCTTCTGCCTGTACGACAGCCGGGACCTCTGGCGGAATGTAGCCATCCTCGGTGACAGCCCTGATGGCAAACGATCCAAACAACTATACAGCTGCAGATAACCATGTAGAGACATCCGCAGGGAGGGAAGCAGCTGGGCTTCGGTGATGGGCTTGCCGGCGACGCTCAAGAGCTCTTCTGCCACGACCCCGAAGAGGTCGAAGCCCCCTTCGCTGAGTTGATGGAAGGCCGACGATGGCATGACTTGGCAGAGCCTTGCCTGCGCCGAACGTGTGCGAAAGCCACTGCTGCAACGGAGTCAACCACTTCTCGTCCACGGTGAAGTCCAGTTTGTCGACATCAAGCTGCGCTGCGCTGAGCAGCAGATCCCTGCAGATCACTTGAGTGGCTCTTCTATTAATATTTGCTACCGGAGAAGCAGCTCGTTTGTCATGGGAGCCTGGACGAAGTGGCCTGTCGAGTCATCTGGAACTGCAGGAAGGACTTTCCTCCTGAAGCAACGAGAGGCCAAGCAAATCCAAACCCGGCCACTGGCCCTTGCAACCTTCCATCGTGAGGGTTGCAGGGCGGAACTTAACAGCTGCCGTCCTGCAGAATGGTTGGCCAAAATAACTGCGGGGAGCTCCTGGCGTCACAGCAGCGGTCGTGCGTCATGCGGGATGAAATGGACAAACCCGGCCGCTGGCCTGGTTCTGCAACAAGTTTTCGTGCAAGCGCTGGAGTTGGCTGGGGTCCAGCATGCTCACTTTGTCCTCAGCTCATGCCCGGACAAGAAGCCAGTCCGCGAAAGCGGAAGCGAACTCTGTCAGACCAGCGGCCAAGTCATTTGTCCGATCTGGCAGCTGGCAGATACCCTGGACCTGCGCCACTGCAACGCACGGGAGGACTGCGTGCACACGCGGAGCGTGCAAGACTGCTTGAGCTAGCTTCCAGACGTAAGCAGTTCGCAGCTAGACAGAGCGAATTCAGTGTGGTGCCACAGTGATCAGCTTCACTTCCCTTCTCCAACTGCGGGCCTCAGAAACGGACACTGTGATCTTCTCCGAATCTCGCGCGGCATCCTGCAGGAGTACATCTTCGATGCCGAGGCGATTTTGCAGAAGCAGCTAGAGCTCAGGCGGGAGAACTTCAAGGAACGGTGCAAAAGGATGGCCTGCATGTACTCGAGACGAAGCATGTCCAGGGAGAAGAAGAACAGCTCGCAAGGCTGGGGGGGGCTCTCGTCGATGAGCGATATACCGGCACGGCCCAGCTTCACGTGCAGCTCAAAAGTGGCCTGGAAGGCCTGTTCTTGCTCAGGCTGTGTCCGCGAGTATGTGCCCGCAGATAGCAAGTCGAAAAAGCCACCCACCAATCATGAAAGCAACAACCTAAACCGCAATCCACCCAACCTTGAACTCTAAACCTCTGTTTTCCCTAGACCCGCTGGCCTGAGACTTGGCTTGAACCTGCTGCTTCTCGTGCAGCTCTTCGAGGCTCAGCTTCGTGGTCTTCCCGCTCCGCATCACACGGAGGGCAAGTCCTCTGATCCAACTGTCTCACCCCTGTGATACAGGAAGAATACCATCACCGTAAGTCTAGACCTACGCTTAGAAGTCGCAGGTAGTCGCGACCCACTTACTAAGGTGCTTCTTGCTCCGTTTAGACAGTGCCATCGACTCAACTGATTTCTGTTCCCTGTCGCTCGCTCGCTTTCTTTCGGTCTGTCTCATGCTTGCTGTTCGGTGTGACAAGTCTTGATTGCAGTACCTACCATCTTCATGGCTGTTAGACTGATGAGTACAAGGCGTAAACACTTTCCTGCATACACAAGAGCCTGCATCCCGTCCATCCCTGCCCACATCCCCCACCCCCGTCCAAAAACACGCAAAACAACAAAAACACACACACACACACACACACACACACACACACACGAGCACATGCGCGTAGCTGCACGCGTGCAGCTCTCCATGCATGCCAGACTCGTCTCTGCACTGCATGAGTGCGTCTATCAATGGTCTTTGCCACACAACTGCTTCTGTGTTCAAACTGCATCGACCATCACGGAGCTTCCTGTGGTTTTGTGTAAGGCCTTTCAGGTGACGTGTGACGTTCAGTGTTGCCGGGAGGTTTGTGCACCGGCCGCATGCAAAGAACAGCAGTTGAGTCGAGACAAGGATCCTGGCGTCTTCAAGGGCCGTACCGCTGTTCTCTGAAGATCCGGAATGTCAACGATCTCCTTGTCCACAATCACACGGACAGCCTCACGGCTCAGAACTTCAAGGAATATTCGTCCTTAGTGGTTGTGGTTGCCGTGCTATGCAAGACAAGTTGCTCGAGACCGCTTGCCCGAGAAGGGTTTGCACCATCCGATCGGAACGCTCTCTCCACCTGCCGGACTCTAGAACTCTGGCCACTGGAAACTGCTAGGTACAATCGAGTTCGAAGCCTAAACCTGGGCTGCCAGCATGAGATTTAATTTACGAACAATACCTAGCACCAATTCTCTTCGGCGTGAGGGTCTACGAGACATCTGCGGCCCACCATGGACCCGAGTCATTGATTGGTCGAAATCGTGCCAGCAGTTGTGGACGCTTGGCCGGCCCTGGTCAAGCTAGACAGCACCCTTCTTAGCTGACAGGGGCTCACCACTGTACGAACACCGTGTGCAGCACTTTCACCACATCCCAGATTGAAACATACATAAGTTACCAGGGGTGTGCGGGGCGTAGTTGCTTTTCATCAAAGTTTGGACACCCTGCACTTTGTCTTCGAATCAACATGTGCCCTGCACGGCATGCGTGTGCACACAGGCTGGACAATTGGAGTCAGCTGTAGTGGCCGATCAGCACGACCTTTCTCGAGCTTCCGCACTTCATCACACGTGCGCTCTGGCTGAGCAGGGCTAGCCCTGGACGATTGAGGCTTCTCCCTCGCCCTCAGTCCTGAATTAACTGCTTCCGTGGACCCTCCGACATGCGCGTGAGCGTGCCTGTGTGTATGCAGGCAGAATCTGTATGTACACTCAAATGTAGACTTTTTACCTTTCCCTGTCTATACTTTACATTATATTATATTACAGTATGTTATGTTTTAGCACATTCTCTTATGTTACACTGCATTGCATTATGTAAAGTTCTCTTATACTATGATTATAACTGGATTTCGAACCGTGTTATATTCATAGTTATAATATACTATGTCATAATATGTTATGACATGTAATATTATATTATAGTATAACTACTATACGATGATACAATATATTACATTATTATGTTATTCTATCCTATCTTACACTATACTCAATTCTACGCATTGATAGAATATGCTATATTTCATACACGAGAGTGCTCTGCTCTCAAGTCTCATCTCTCCAGTCTTGGGCTACAAAGATTGTCTGCCTTCCTCGCCTTGATGTTTGCCGTCATCGTGCTTACTGCTACTTGTAAGTATCATGCCCCTGAACCGAAAGCTAGCATAAACCCGACACCATACTATGCTGAACGTTAGCCCCAAACCCGTTCACAAAAGGACTGGTAGTGCCATCAGCACAGTTGTGAATACAGCTGGCCTGCCGGCACGTTGATTCTCTCGTCTGGCCGCTCCTCGTCTTGCACCTCCATCCTGTCACGGAGTACTCCTACTGCTACTACGACTACTACTGCAACAACAACAACAACAACAAGTACTACTCCTACTACTACTACTACTACTACTTCTTCTGCTACTGCCACTGCTGCTACTGCTAGCCCTGAACGATTGCTACGACGAGAGCGACCATCATCACAATAGCTATCGTGTCAATATCATGATGATTGATGATGGCGCTACACGGGCATTTCTATGACAATGAGCAGCATCAGCAAGCTTGAGCTACTTGGGGGCCTGTTCTCCAGGAGGTTGCAGGCGATGAAATCGGAGCCGGGACGAATCAGGACACCCATGCTGCCATGAAGCGGAGCCACATCAACACTCCACACCTGAGTGCTGAGGCGTGTGTTCCTGTCAGCTCCAGCAGTCCAGTCTAGCAGTTCCATGGATCCTGTGGGCCGGACCTCGACACCACCTCCCTGGCGTTTCAACGTAAAAGGAGTGGAGCCCGCAGAGCCGTCGCTGCCTGCAGAGTCCCACACAGAATGAGCCATTTCCGTAGGAGGATCGAGGACTTTCGAAGGCTCAGGCCACTGCACAGGACAACTCCTGAGAACTCGCATTGACCTCCACCGATGGGACGGAAGCCTCGAGTTCCCACTCCCGACTGGCAAGTTATGCATGGCATCCTTTTGAACAAGGCACGGAAAGTGGTGGCCAAAGGATCCACGGCTTCCATGTTAGCCTGCAGCTCGTCAAAAGCAGGCATTGGCAGCATTGGTGATAACGCATGCTTATCTCTTTCGCCACTTTCTCCATGGCTCTGCACTTCACGAACTTGATGAGCACTCGAGACTGCTCACAGCACGTGCCTTCCAGTGCAGCACCCGGGACTCGCGTGGCTTCCACCGTATCTTCCTTCGTAAAAGCAAGCAAGGAGGGCTGCTGTGAAGCAAAACCAAACCGAATATCCAAAAGTGCGCACCCTCATGATCCACCATATCTCCCTTTCTACTAGCAAGCAACATACGGAGGGCTGTGAAGACCGCCATGATCTACCGCATCCTACTGTGTGTGGAACTGAGGAGACGGCATCTTGTCGGGGGTCTCGAGCTCAAGCTCCACATCCGAGGCGTTGGTCAAGACCAGTCGAGGAGCCAGGGTGAATTGCATACAGGTGGCTCCGTGCACACCTGACGCATGGCATCATCGCCAGGACGAAGAACAAACCATGCTGACAAGAGACCTAGCTGACGTAGTTTCCAGTTCTTTCCGAGCCGAGGGTCTGCTGCTCTTGATGCTGCCGATACGAAGAGTCATCTCCAGGCTTCCAGAGGGGGTGTTCCAGACGAAGCTCTCAAAGCTTGGCGGCAGCTTCCTGAACAAAAGAGCTAGAAACCAGTCGTAGCCTACTGTAGTGAGTCTTTTAAGGGTTCCTTTCTGGCTTCTTTCAAGGGCTACTAAGACCACAAGGGTTCTGTAGGTGCCAGAGGCTCCCCAGAAAGTCATAAAGTCTGTCAACGGCTTGTTGCTTCGAGAACCTCACTGAGCTGAGCCCGGCACATGGTCTGCTTGGCCTTCATCGACTTTCCGTCGGGACCTGATGTCGGTGAGCTGAGGATTTTGCCAGCTTTGTCGAAGGTCCGGAGTCCTATATACCTCTTTACTGCCCGCCCGGCAATGTAAGGGCATGGCACAAGACCAGATCACAAGGGTTCTCGAAGCAGCCAGCATGAAGCCTGACCCATAACGAAGGTACGAATAGTACGAATCAGTGGACTGCAATCACGGACTGCTGCAAACGCACAATGTACCTGTAAAGCGGCTCAGCCGTAGGGCAAAGAAACATTCAACATCGTGCCCTGTGTCTCTTGGGCTCCAGATGCCAAGCAGCAGAGTGATACCACTGTGTGAGGGCAACTTGGCCCCCTGGTAGAAGACCTCCAGCTTGCCCAGACCCTTTTCCTGGCCGGAAAGAAAAATGTAGATAGAAAGTGATATAATTCAGAGAGATGTGATAGACCTTTCCTTTATCCGAGACCATGAACAGCCTCAGCAGCCTGAAGAGTAGGGTGAGTCCTGTCCTGCGCACCGCTGCGGTCCAGCAGCCAGTGGGAGCAGCTGACACCTACAACTACCGGACACACTCGGCCAAAAGGATACGCTGCTCATCTTTGGTGCTTGCTCGACTGAGGTGCCACGCGACTCTTCGACACACACACCCACACACACACACACCACGGCATGAGCCAAGGCACGAATCTGGCCATGACCCAAACACTCCAGGGAAATCGCGGCCGGTGCTCCGCTGGTGCTCTCCTTCATGTCTAGAATCTTGGCCTGTCCAGAAACACAGCAAGACTGTCGCATATTGCCCGCCACTCTTCCGCAAAAAGCAGTACGTAATTCGAGGGCCTCATCACCCAATACGTTTTCGGTGATGTCCACGATGTCATTGCCCTCCAAGTTTACCTGGCCAACGATTTCAGATGATGCATGATGGTGGCATGCCGCCTGCTGCACCCTCACGCCTGCAAGCGAAGAGTGCCAGGCATCTAGATATGTTCATGGAGCAGTAGCTACGTTGGAGTGCCGGTGGGCCTTGCCACTCCAAGGCGACTTTGGTGCCAGCTGCGCGGCTAAAGTCAGACCGCCACCTTGCTGGCGCAGCATCAAGCAGCATCAGCTCTGCGACTCTGCAACTCTACGCCGTCACGGCTTGCCTTCTAGGGCCCCAGGCGCATCTCTTGCATGCTGAGCCCGTAGAAATTGACGCGTTGCAAAGCCTCGACGACCACGGGCGGGGCTTTGCTCGAGGTAGAGGCGATGTCCAAACCTGGAAAAGCAGAGACGCTCACATGAATTTCGCGTGCAGCTCACTTCTCTTGGGGCTGTGCCAAGGGGTCCGAACGGCAGTGCGTTCCTCAGCTGGACACCAACGCCCACAACTGTCCGGAATCAATGTTATGCACATCGCGGAATCAATCGCCTGTGGCAATGTCTATTTCGCGTCTTAAATGGCTCGCACCGGAAAGCTCGTAATGATTTCGTGCAAGACGGCAGTTGCTGTCAACCGCATGCTCTGTGCACGCCGAATCAACGCTTGTGAAACTGTGTCGGCAATGCAGGCTGCCTGTTAGTTTATGTGCATCCGCAATCTACTAGCTGTTGCGACATTAACTGCGCCTGGGATTGCAAACTCCAAGTCCTTTGTTCTTCTGGGATCTTCTGGGAACACGGGGAGGCATGCTGCAGTGGAACACCATCGATTCTGACGCGCGCTCACAAATTGACAAAGATTGTGCTGAAGACTTTGAGACAGTCCAGTTTTGCCACATCGTAAGCATTTGCGGGCCTTGGCAGCGATTGCTTCGCATCATGGCGTTGACGTTTCATTCTGCGCGAATACAACTTTCCTCTACACATGTCCATGCTATACCTCATTCCTAGTCGCGAAACATCTGGCGAATGACGTAAATTGGCTGATCAAAACAGTTCGCAGTGAAGATACATTGGCGGGCTGCCACTTCTGTGCCTCGCACTCACTTTCGTCACCCTTCCCCAACTCATCTCGACTCAACAGCACGCTCGGCTCTAGGATTCAGATTTGATACGGTTTTGAACAATAAGAAAAACAAATGCGCATCAATAGGAGTAACAACGCAACACAATCACAAAACACCATCAACTCATTAGCACTATGTGACAGTCCAAATATCTGCCACAGCTGCGCGCGCATCTCCTCATGCAATAGCAAAGCATGACTTGCAAGTACTCTTGCAGCGGCCATGATCTCTTGGAAACTAGTTTGAGGGTCCTTCCACATTCTTGGAACTTATTGTTTCCGCTGAAAACTCAGCAAAGCTCTCAAAGGCAGAACTGTTGTCAAACCCGCTTTTCGCAGCCGGGGCTCATGAACACCATGCTTGGTCGGATGGACAATGTCTTGATTTTCTGGCCATTTCCGGAGCCTCCGCACAGGTCTATTCAGAAGGGCCTCCGTGACAAATCGGAAACCCGAACAATTGAAGAAATGAAACCGGGCCTATATCTTCGCTGCCCTGCACGACCAGGAAGTGTAGCGGTACAGGACCGGCGTGAGGGTAGCCACTTTTTGATGACCCAACCCCTGCCGGCACATCACATCCGAGAAGAGGGCGGATATCAATGATGGTGATGATGCTGAATACGGTTGCTAAGGTTATCGGTTGCTGAATGGGATGAATCAAGGACATTCTTACTTATCAAAATGGAACTACCACTGGTGTAGCGGTGCTAGTATTATTTACCACTCCACTAGCATGGCTAAAACTAACCCCTCTGCGAGCCTTGACACGATTCGCACTACTGTCAGGTTCTAGTCATGTCTAGTACAGTACCCAGTACCGGCCAACGAATAGCCGCAGACAGGAGCTCAGAACCAGCTACAACGAAGAGATCATCCATGACCTGGACATGCATGGAATTGTTGATCCTGCCTAGGCTCCTTCCGATGGGTGCTCCTTGTTGAACTGTATCCTGTCCTTTGTCATTGAAGATACGCCTTCCTGGGCCTTCCGGGAACTTCTGAGTTAAGTTCGCTTATAGGTGCCTGCTATATTTCTGTATATACATGCATATATCCGTACAGTAGCGACGAGGAAACCCGAGGGGAGCCACACCACTTACAATAATGTGATTTATCCACCACTCGATGCCACTGTTCTCCCAAAGACAGGAAGCTGTCACGTTGTCAGCTTTGTTTCCGACGTTGCACGCGTGGGGGCTCCCTCAAGACAATCTGAATAGAGACCACTAATGACCAATGTATACTAAAGCTACTAAAGTCCTCTCATGCCCCTAGATTGCTTTAACATTTCTCAAGGTAACGTATGTCAAGACAATCTCGCATGGACCAAATTGCAGCATTAGCTTCACCGCTTCGAGGTGAGCCAAGGAAATCGATGCACCGGGCATGGCTGTTTGGCCCGGGTCCTTCGTGTATGAAACAAGTCTCCCGACCCCCGCATGCCTTCTTGAAACAAAGACCTTGCTTCTGTAAATGTGATGATTTTAAACCTGCGGGATGCCGGGAGTAGTGGGCACGTGCCGCCCTCTGGAGGCAATCATGCCCTCATCAAAGAGATGCCTCACCTTGGAGGGCTTCGTAAAGTATGAAACAAGTCTCCCGGCCTTTGCATGCCTTTTTGAAACAAAAACCTTGCTTCTAGAAGTGGAAATGTGATGATTCTAAACTTCAAACATGCCGGAAGTTGTAGGCACACGCCGCCCACTACAGAGGCATCACGCCTTCATCAATGACGTGCCTCACCTTGGAAGGCTTCATGCAGGTGCCGGCGCTCCGTCGCTGCATGCGGCTCCGCGGGCGGCATCCCGCGCGCTGAGCTTGGGACTTCGCCAGCCGCGCCTGAGCTGCGGCACGCACCCGGACACCCGAGCTCCGCGGTGGGCTATCATCTCGTCGGCTATCGCAGCCGGAAGGGAAGGCCTCGATGAGCTCGATGAGCATTTTGGTCGGCCTGCGCTTGGGAAATTAGTTTTGCGCTCTAAAACGCTCACCCCGAATCCGAGCCGATGTGAAGCTTGGATGCAGACTGCTGCACTTCTCGGCCCAAGAGCATCGGAAGCTCTGCCGCCGCAGGGGCCGATAGGGGCGCCTCGAAGACTCGAAAGTGCCGAAGGCACAAGCTCGCGCCCGCGCAAGTTGCGGCGCCTGCTGAACATGCCTCTGGCGGCTGCGCCGCTGCACCTCTTGGCGGGCTAGCAGGGCAGCCTGGTGTGCCTCTTGCGCCCTGGCAGCGTAGAGGTCGAAAATCGTCTTGTAATTGCTCTTGGCTCTTGACAGCGGCCTCGCCAACTTCTGGCGCTCCTCGATCTGGAAAATCAGGTCCTTAACAGACCTCACGGCAATCAAAGGACGGTGTCACCAATGCCCAATGCTGTTGCTAAGCCTGCTGGGCTTACTCGACTGGTTTTGTGAGGTCCCGTGCTCAGATCCCGGCAATGAGGGCTCAAAACGTGCCGTAATCGAGTTCGTGACGTCACGGCCCTAGGTAGGTAGGCCATTCGCATGTACATGTTCAGCATGTGCAAACAAGGCTCAGGTAACGAAGGGCTGTTCAGAAGCAAGCAAAGGTAGGCTGACAGAAGAAGCTTGACTCGTGCAACCTCCTCGCGAAAGACTTGCTGCACAAATCCACGATGGAACCCCTACTGCGGAAATGGAATTTCATGATTTGATAGGGAGTACAAAAGCCCAAGAACTGCCAAAACCACGAGTCAGAGATCCCACGAAGCAGCCGAAGTGAAGCATCCATGAGAAAGGCACGCTCAGGGCACGACATGAGGAGCATCTCCTTCCATCCTGATACACGTACATAGTATGTGTGCAGACGAACACGACGTTGCATGGTGCAAGACCGCTAAGAGACGCACGGTTCGAGCACGCGCTCGATCGCTTCATCCTGGCCACAAACTGCATGGATCCGGAGACGCACCACAGAATGCATGCCCACAGCGTGCGCAAGCACGCTCACGGCACGACATGAGGAGCATCTCCTTCCATCCTCATACAAGTACGTAGTGTGTGTGTGTGCGCAGACGAACACATTGCATGGTTCAAGACCTGCTAAGCGACGCACGGTTCGAGCAAATGCTCGACCATTTCATCCTGGCCACGAATTGAATGGATTCAGAGACGCAGCACAGAATGCATGCGCACAGCGCGTGCAGGCACGCTCAGGGCACGACATGAGGAGCATCTTCTTCCATCCTGATGCAAGTAGTATGTGTGCAGACGAACACGTTGCAAGGTCTAAGACCGCTAAGAGACGCACGGTTCGAGCACATGCTCGATCATTTCATCCTGGCCACAAACCGCATGGACCCGGAGACACAGCACAGAATGCATGCGCACAGCGGGACAAACTGCGGCGGCGTTGCGTCCTTGTAGTGCACCTCGGGCCAAGCTAAGACAGCCATTTCGGAGGTGCTGGTGGGATTTTACAGTGCCCGCGCCTGTTGGGCCGGCAAATCCGGCTCTGGCTCCGCCTCGCCTCAAGATGCGGATTTTTTCAGGGCTGCTTGTGCTTGCGGATGTGCAAAGAAGATTCTCTTGTTCGTACGTGGACTCATGTGCTCCATCTGCCATGACATGTAAGCTCCTCCTCCACAGCCCAAGAGGGCAGACGGTTTAAAGTCGCATGGGATCGCATGGTCTTTGCGAAGCTTTGGCTCTTGAAACTGGGATCCGAGCTTACCTCTGCTCTCGGCTGAGGCTCCTGTGACACGATGCAATCCGGATTGGGCTCTGAGGTTTCGGGAGGCCGCACATCGCAGTCGGGAAGGTGGGGCGGTGCAGTCTGTGCACTTTCGAATGGGCTGGGGGTTTCGATCGGGCTCAATGTTTTGTTATAGCGGCTAAGAAAGATCGAGGATTGCAGATGAAGCACTGCGCATAGTGCAGGATGACTTTGTCTGGGCTGTGCCCATCAATTCAGGGATTTTTATGATCTGATAATTGATGATCGCAGAATCGGCCAGGGCACCTTTGCGCCTTTCAGCAGCCAGCGCAGCACAAACATCACAAACGATGGTGGTTGCCAGTACAGAGTCGAAGCTCACGAGCCAATATGGCGGATCACACCGAGACATCTGCTTTCACCTGCTCCCCGAATGCTGCGAAGATCCCGAGCTGAGCACACTACTCACATACTGCGGGAGCCCTGTACAAGGAAGTCCAAGCGTGAATGGAGGGTGCTGGGAGGGCAGGGAAGCTACATGACCATGGTAATCAACATGGACGTGGAGGGTTGTTAATTACAGTCAACATAACGGAATGGTGGTAGCAGCCACAACCAAAACACATGCAGCATGCATACAGTGGAGGCTACTTCAGTATAACACCAGGAAAACAACACCATAAACGCGGCAGCACCCTGCGGCACCCGTCATCAAGAAATCACACGAATAGCACTGCAGAGGAATGAATAACGAATAAGATAAACTTTGCCTGAAATAACGGGTCCTTGTCAGTTCATTCGTAGACGAATGCAGGACTGAGCAAGCGACAAAAGCTTCGGCAACAGGAACACGTGCCGCCGTGATCATAGCGAAAATGATGGTGATGATGGAAACACCAGTGAACATCGAAGGAGCAACAGAAACCTTAAGACGGCAACAGCACCAATACCGACAAAAACAACCAGCAAACATCACTTCTGACCTAATTCTGATGAGTTTTCCTCGTACCAGCAGCGTGAGACATGCTGTCAGTGTTGTTACAATGAACCCGAAGTCCCCCAAAACGGCAGACCCTACAATCCTACAACCCTAAAGACGTGCCCACGCGGGCTTCTTCAACCAGAACTGTGGCACCGGGGCCTTCCGAAAACCCTGAAGAACGACTCAAAAGCGGGCTTTCCGGTAAGGGCCCCTCTAAGGCTTCTTTGTGGGGATTCCCTCAAGGCCCTAATACGGGCCTAGTGTAGGGGCCTTAATATTTAGAATAGGATTTTGGGGCCCATGGTACCATATAATTACAATAAGGAACCCCCAAAATAGTATTGGTAATTATTTAGGCTTCTATATCAAACCCTAAACCCAAATCTAAAACCCCAAACCCTAAACCCTAAAGCCCTACACCCCTAAACCCTAAGACCCCACACCCCTAAACCCCTAAACCCAAGGCCCGGCCTAACTTGCAGGAAAGGCCCTCCACGACCTTCCGGCCCACGGAGCTCGGCTGACTGAAATCCACGTCGGGGAGGCTCCAAGCTGCCGGCCGCAAGCCTCGGCCGTTTTCCGAACTGATGATGAAAGCTTTTTTTTATTGCCTCTTTTCCGTCCGCTTGAAAAGGTGTCCAGAATGATGAGAGCTTTAGGGTTTAGGGTTCAGGGACCAGGGTAAGACTTATAGAAGATGATATAAACATCAGAGGAATGATAGAAATGTTAACAACGAGAACAGTGATAGCACTACTAATCAGTTGAAAAGGCTGGAAACACTGACAATAAGAAGAATTAAGATAATAGAATTAGTGATACTGATGACAATAACCTTGTTAGTTCATAATAGTAATGGTAAAAAGGTGCCTGTGGCACCTTGAGAACCAGAGTAGGGTAAGGGTGTTCACACGCAACTTTTCGGTTCAGAGTATGATAAGCATCAGGACTTAGGTAGAATATGATAAGAGTAGGGACTGCAAGGGATCCGGGATACCAGTACTAATCATGCCGGCCATTAACTTATGCGCTCCAACGGTAAACAAGTAAAGTCTTCCCTTGGCTCAGCTTGGGAGTTCCGGAAACAAGGGACCCTGAATGAGAACCCTACGAAGTAGGGCTCCTATTAGAAGGACCCCGAAACAAGGTAGGCCTAAGCATGAGGAGCCGCGTGTCGTGCAGACGAGCTGCTTATGATTGTCCTGTCGCCGCTTTTTCCGTCCTGCGCCGTGGCTGCCGCGGGCACCGCACAGATACTGTTCGGAGGAAGGCAAACCCACCTCAGCACGGCAGACTCGCAGGCTAGAAACAAGTGCGTGTGTCTTCTGAAATAACATCGAATCCTTGAAGCGAGACACGCGTGACAATTCAACAGGGCCTGAAAGGTGGCCGGTCTGGAAAACTAGAAGGTTGCAGTGCCATATCATATTTGATGAACTGACACAAGCATTCAACAGGCTATATTGTATGAACTTTTTCAGCCAGGAAGGCTCGTTGTCAGCGCTCTTGCAGCTCGCGGCTAGGGGCTCTGCAGCTGCTGGCTCACACCTGCATAACGGGAGGAGGCAGACTCGTTAAAAGACAACTCCCATGTAATGTTCCCTCCATAGAACAAGATTAGCAGCTCAGACTTCAGTCCCAGAAGTGACGCGTTGCAGATCGCGGAGTCCAAATGCTTGATGACCTTCAGCTGATGGCGACTACAGTACTCTGCACAGCTGGAATCTTGCATGAGGTTCTTGAGCAGCTGAAGATGGTAAGAGCTGCTGCCCTGGTCATCCCAACTTCTGTTCTTTATTTGTTCAACAGAATGCGAGGTGGAGCTTATGTGCAAGGCCGCAGTTCTCAATCAATTTGGAGTCGTGTGTCTCTGTCAGCTCAGCTGCTCCGCCAATGGACACTATTGTGCGATGATTCGTGGAAGTATGTCAGAACTGGCATACCCGCCCAAGAGCGTCCACGGCGTGCCCTTCATGTGAGTGGAAAGCCTGTCCGTTTCAGCAGTTCTCGATTCATTAAAGCAAAGTGAATCCCTTCGTACATCGTTCCACTGTGCGACACAGCCACCGTCGCTCGGGCTTCTTCGTGAAAGCGTACAGCCAGCATCAGGTCCTCAGCCAAAAATAGGCAGATCCGTGAAAGAACCTCTTTGAAGATCGGCCGAAGGTATCGGGATCTCAGGTGGCCACGGTCTCGTTGTGGAGTCGTAGAGCGGGTGCCAGCAACAGGAGCCGGTGATCCGGCTGAGGTGTCAAGAGCTGCGCGACGACACGTCCTCGCTGAGCCGGAGGTGCTACAGACACAACTATGAAATGAATCACGCAAACGAATATGCGATAGACTAAAAATTTGACATAGACTGTACCCCAACTTGACACACTACAATATGACTAACTATCAAACACTACATATAACTTTTTTATAGTACATAGCATTGTGACCCGAGATTCCCTGTAGGAGTCTTGATCCAGGATTTATTTCTTTTACAGATCTGATACGATATCAATACGAATGCACGATACGATTTCACGTGCGATGTATTCCCAAGTACGTATCACAATACGATTCTGATACGACTCGGAATAGGATCGGAGTTGGTGGATGGGGTCTGTGCTTGGATAGCACAATACCTCTAAGGATTTCGGAAGAGACTTCCTGCATTTATCGTATAGTGCTTCGGGCAGGGCTTTATTTAATCTACTCACATTACAAACGAGGAACACTTTTGTCCGGACCTAGTTACTAGCCAGCAGTCAAACCTCAAGGATCCAGGTAGGAGCTCCCGCCAAGAAGCCGTCAGCGGGATTGGTTGAATCGGGGGGCATTCCGAAGGCCCTTGTCCTGTACAACCAAAACACCGCTCTGCTGACTCTGGCGGGTCTGTGAGGTCCGCCCCTAAAAAGATCTTGCCTAGGATCCTGGTTCTTCGCGCGTCGATACGATTTCAATACGCCTGTGCATACGAGGCCGGGGCGTCGATGCGATTTCCATACGACCCCGGATACGAAGCTGGGGTGTGGATACGATTTCAATACGACTCCGCATACGAAGCTGGGGTGTGGACCCCGGACACTTACGATTTATTTACGACCGACGATACGACTCCGTTTACGACTCATTTACGATTTCATTTACGCCTGCAATACGATTCGGAATACGACAGCCAGCCCCTGGCCGGCCCGGAAAGCCCGAAGAGAAGGCGGCAACCCACGATCGTAAATGAAATCGTATCGGGAAAATCCCAGCCCACTAAGGGGATTTCATTTACGATTTCATTCGCCCGGGCAGGTCCCGGCCCCTTCTCCGGGTCGCCCGGCAAGCCAGAATCGCAAATGAAATCGCAAATGAAATCTTATCGGGAAAATCCCAGCCCACTAAGGGGATTCCATTTACGATTTCATTCGCTTCCGGGCAGGTCCCGGCCCCTTCTCCGGGTCGCCCGGCAAGCCAGAATCGTAAATGAAATCGTTTCGGGAAAATCCCAGCCCACTAAGAGGCTTTCATTTACGATTTCGTTTACGATTTCATTTACGAATCGGGCGTGCCGGCCCCTTTCCGGGCGACCCGAGATGGGGCCGGGGCCGACCCTGGGGCGGGCCGCCATCCCGACTCGTAAATGAAATCGTATCGGGAAAATCCCAGCCCACTAAGGGGATTTCATTTACGATTTCGCTTACGATTTCATTTACGAATCGGGCGTGCCGGCCCCTTTCCGGGCGACCCGAGATGGGGCCGGGGCGCCATCCCGACTCGTAAATGAAATCGTATCGGGAAAATCCCAGCCCACTAAGGGGATTTCATTTACGATTTCGCTTACGATTTCATTTACGAATCGGGCGTGCCCGCCCCGTTCCGGGCCACCCGAGATGGGGCCGGGGCCGACCCTGGGGCGGGCCGCCATCCCGACTCGTAAATGAAATCGTAACGGGAAAATCCCAGCCCACTAAGGGGATTTCATTTACGATTTCGCTTACGATTTCATTTACGAATCGGGCGTGCCGGCCCCGTTCCGGGCGACCCGAGATGGGGCCGGGGCCTCCGGCCGCTTCCGGGCAGGTCCCGGCCCCTTCTCCGGGTCGCCCGGTCGTAGATGAAATCGTAAATGACATCGTATGGAAATCGTATCCATTTACGGTTTCAATACGATCTGCATTGGAGACAGTCGTACTGGAACCGTATTGGACGCGTATCCGTTTACGATTTGACTACGATCGCATTTACGATCTTCCGGGGTGTGCCCACAGCTGATACGACGTCCACTGCGATCCTCCGGGTGTCCTCCACGGCCGACACGACGTCCGATACGATTATCCGAGTCGATACGACGTTTCTCCGGGTGTCCCCACGGCACAGTGAATCGTTCCGAGGAGTCTTTCGGCATACATCGAGCTTTCTTGCGTGCCTCCATGTTTTTAACGCACAGATGCACAAGGTGCCTTGCCGAACATTGGTTTCAGCAAAGGCCCAAACACCTACACCCGGACATACCTTTTCTTTCTTTCCCACGTGAATCATGTTCCGGACCTGACCCTGTAAACCAGAACTGCGCAAAGATTCCGAGCATAGCGATGCAAGATAGTA
>CAJNDV010031042.1:29308-47188 GCA_905221635.1 Symbiodinium sp. CCMP2456 | reverse complement strand
TACTACTACTACTACTACTACCACTACTACTACTACTGCTACTACTACTACTACTACTACTACTACTAGTACTACTGCTACTACTATTACTACTACTACTACTACTACTACTACTACTACGACTGCTACTACTACGACTGCTATTACTACGACTGCTGCTACTACTACTACTACTACTACTACTACTACTACTGCTACTACTACTACTGCTACTACCACTACTGCTACGAAGACTACTGCGACTACTACCCAACTCCAGGACCCCAATCCCTAAGCCTAAACCTCAAAGCAAGGATGCCGAGGTCCTTCGCAGCTGCAATCGGCTCTTTGGCCTCTGCAGAGCCGGCGATCTTTTCCCATCGAGGTTTAGGGCTTCGGGGCTCATGCTTCTGGAGTGTCTAGGGGTCCGTCTAGCTCGAATCTAATACAAAGCTTCCGGTGAAGAGCATACGTGCTTCCGAAGTGCTGAAACTACATCAGGAGCTTCGAAACATGAGGTGCAGGTAAGCCCCCAAACAGACCTCTGCCACCGCCACGGGCTCACGGCATGTCAGCGGCTCCTGACGGTCAAGCTGTCTCTCATGCGAGGTTGCAGGGTTGCAAGCCGTCCAGCAGCGTCCCAACACCCTCGTGTCTTTGATCGTAGGGCTGCTGGATTCTCAGGACTTCTCAGCACACTATCAGTTCCGCAGGCCTATTTACGTGTGAGACCCACCGATGCCTGTCTCATGTGATGTACCCTAAACCCTAAACCCTAAGTAACTGAACATTCCTGCCCCAAAAGCCCGACCCAACGATTCGAAACGCCTCAAAGGTCACTGGAGTCACATCTTCCTCGGCCTGGATGGGCAGGTGGAGCTCAAGCTTTAAAAATTTCAGGATGTCGCGCAAAGCTTCAGCCTTTTTGTTCAAACGACCTCTTCCACCTGCCCTGTCTGTCAGTTTGGTCCAGGATTTGGATCGCCCTGAACCCTGCACCCCTTTTCCAGCTTTTCAGGGTGTAGGGGTTTGGTCGGTTTGGTCTCGAGATGGGATCGATAGCCCAAAGCCGCGCTGGGATTTAGAGCCCGTATGTTGAGAAGCCAAAGGATCAAGGCGTGAAAAATTCACAAAGGAACCTACGAAGCCAAACCCCCAACATTCCATTAACCCATACGCCTCAAATGCGCAAGCCCCAATCCCCCATGCAAGTATGGACTTCGAATTGAACCCCGGACACCCTGCACGCCGGCTCCTGATCCCAAACCGAAGGAGAGCCTGCCGGTGGCCGGGGTCAGCCGTTTGCCGCATCCGCCTCTCCTCGCAGGGTTCAGCTTCTGCTGCGAGGTGGCTGTTGCCCTACTATGGAGAAGATGAGTCTTAGAGGCAGGTTCAGTTTCGTTGATGATATCTTTTATGTGGCTGTCTTGTGTCTCGCATCTTGATCAGATCCCAGCTGCAGCTATCATGATTGCATCAGTAAGCGTGAAGACGAACTGACAATCATACAATGATGCTGAGGACAACCGTCTTTACAACACAGGCACTTGGTAGCACTAATGACTAGTATATATGTAAAACCGTTTCCAAAACTAGCTACGAAGCATGTTATGACATCATGCTTGCAAACAAATGCAAACAAAAGCTGAAGTACGGTAGTCGCTTTGCAGACGAAAAGGCGGGAGCATCAGCATCATGGCCATGGTCGTGATCATCATCATCGTTGTATTGATGCTACTATTCTTAGTTTCTTGCAATATCTTATTCTTGTGGGCAATGGCCAAGACAAACTGACTTCATGTAACTCGTCGTCAAAGCAGGTTGGTGACCGCAACTGCTCGAATTGTAAGCCCCTGCATGTTTCATGCAACGCAAGACAGCGCAGGATGCAGCCTGGAACCCAAGTCTTCCACGTAAACTGGCTACCCTCAATCCTCAGCCCATGCAGGACTGCTGGAACCACGTTTTTTCAAACACGGTCGGCATAGCGACTCGAGGCTTTTGTTGGCACGATTAAAGAATGCCATCTGGAAGCCAACCCCGTCGCGGGGGAAGCCATGAAACAGTGCTGGCCACTGCCGGGAGGTGTGTGGTGTTGAGACTTTCGGGGGCTAAGATGCACAGGTTCCTTTCAAGTCCAGGGACGTCCCTGTGGTGCTGCTCAGTGCCTTATGAAAACTTCAGGGAGTAGAGGCCGCACCCTCCATTGACGACAAAAGGCTGCTCTGATCAGCCTGGAATCTCACAGCCTGGAGCACAATACCACGCATGTCTGCCTGAATCTCAACCCTGTTCTCGGGAAGAACGGGGGCTTGCGCCAGCTGCGGTCAGCTTCCTGTTTGGTTTCGTGGCTCCCCTCGGTGCTACTGCTGGTGAAGTACGTCCTGCAGTGCTCCTCATGAAACGCCGGGCCAGTGATTGGTGTCTCTTTCGTGATACAGTGGGTCTCAGGTGGGATGCCGGGTAGTTCAGAGCACCGGGAACATGCTGCAGTCTTCTGCAATGCAAGACAGATATTATTTCCTGCGCAGAACTGGCACTCGAATGGTCTGCAGTGAAATGATACGGTGCTATGACAACCGACGAATCCGAAGGCTGCTGCCACTCGAGCGCCGCAGGAGCGTTCCAAAACTCGAAGCCGCGAAACGTGTGGCATGCGGTTTCAGCAACTGGTGCTGACAGGCACTAAAGTCGGCCCGCACCTCCATGTGACAACTTCGTTGACTAGTTCAGCCCCTGGAGGTCGAGTTCCTGGATTACTGATGCCTCTCCATGTGACTTTTGTGCATCACCTGTGTCAACTTGAGGGCATGGCCGGACACTTTGGGGGCCTTGCGCTTTCCCACGAAACCCAACCCCAGCAGCACTAATTAAAAGAAGCCTTCCTCGGAATTATCCAACCTCCTCCGGTGGACTCCAGTGTTTCGGGGTGCCACAAGGCCCCTTTAATGTTAAGGGCTATCCAGGCCGCAGTGGTCTGTGCCAGCCAAATCTCCGCGTGGAGCAGACCCTGCCCAAAAGCTTCAGAGCTAACGCTGTGCAGCCCTGGTCATGACCAAAGACTTTGACACGATGCGAGAGTTGCTGATGAGGTAGTAGCTCTATAGTGGGAGAGCAAGCTAAGGAACAGCCTCAATCTGTGCAATCGTTAAACCGACTCTGCATGACTTTGCTGTCGTGCGCATACAAATAATTATGTACTCATGCATGCCTGAAGCCCAATGACCGAAACCCAAAGACCGAAACTCTGTAGATCCCGAACACACGGCCTCCCAAACCTCAGCCGTGACGCCGTCGGCCCTTGCCGCCGGTCGGCCGAGGAGGCCGGCGCCTCAGAGTTTCAGGCGTTGCCACAGAGAACACCATCATCAACGCAAAGAGCGCACACCATCAGAATCGACGCAGCCTCCAGCGGCAACATCCTCATCATCAACCCTGCCCATCACCATCCCCAAGACAACTGATTGACCACTGCGGCCATGGCTGACGTCATCCTCGACCCAACGACGGTCAGCAACAGCAACAGTCATGTTACCCACAGACATCGTCAGCAGCAACAGCAAGAGCAGCAGAAGCTATTGCTCATCCTGCTGCTCTTGCTGCTGCTGCTATTACAACTACCACCACTACCACTGCCGCTACCTCTAAGACGACCACGACTACTACCACCACGACCACCACTACCACTACCACAACAACTGCCACTGCCATGACCCAACCCCTACCGCTACCCCTACCACTACGACTACGACGACTTCTTCTTCTACTACTACTACTACTACTACTACTACTACTGCTACTGCTAGTGCTACTACTACTACTACTACTACTACTACTACTACTACTACTACTAGCAGTACTAGGTCTTACGTGAATATATGATCCCTACATCTGCCTGATGTGACCTGCATCGACATGCGTACAGTTGATCGCTGAGATCTGGCACGTGTCGCCAAAAGTCTCTCGATCGAACTCGCGGGCCTTCTCGCGGTCGATCTGCGCACGGATCCGAAACAGAGCTGCACATGTCGAGATGCAGCAACGAGCAGCACCCTTCGCATGAAAGGGGAAGATCACGAAAGATGGCCTTCTGTCTCTCCGAGGTTCCTGCGCGCTCCGTGGCCTCACGGGATGTGTGCTGATTCGGAGCTTGCAAGCAGAGTCATTGCACCCGAGACCAATGAATCTCAGTACCGGCGAGCTCGGAAGTTCCACTCTTCCACTCCTCGCCTCGCAGCTAATTTGGTCGAAGAAGGACTTCGCTTTGTCGTAGCCTCCAGACTGCGAAGCTGGAAATGTAGCTGGGGTATCTAGCAGACTCTAGCGGCCTAGCCAACCCATCACCCAAATTCGCCGCATGCGAGTGTTGCGACCAGTAAAGCAATAGAAAAACTCGCATTCCCAAGGCACATGTCGAAGCCCTAGGCCCTGACAACAACCCTACAGCCCTTTACACTTTTAAGAGCGTCAGAGCCTGTGAGGGGATGGAGATCTGCTGTCGTCTCACCTGCTCGGCTGAAATTCTAAGCTCTGATGTAGTTCTACCACTTGTGGGGCCCCAGACTTAAGCTGGAGCAATGATCAGCGGTCGAAAAATCGGTCTCCCTGCAAACCCTGAACCGAACCTGAAAACTGTCAAGACAGCCGTCTCGCGGCCTGCTGGTGTGTCGTCCTTTTCAATTTCCAGCTTCTCGAAGCGCTTGTTGGCAGCATCGAGGTCGAAATCCTCGGTGTGCGTGGTTTTGGGTTTAGGGGTCAGAGTTTGGAAGCGACACATCTCCTCTCTCCGCAGGAAGTGAAAATCTCCGGTGGACTTTTGACATCTCAAGCCCCGCACCCCGGCGCACTCGCGCTTCGTGGCCGCATTCTCTTCGGGCACAAGCTCGCCGACCTCGGCTTTCAGAAAACTTCCAGGGTCCCTTCTTTGGGTGTTTGGCCCAGCTCGAGCTTCGTGGGCGTGCATGGGCCTTCGGGTTGTTGGCTTTGGTTCTTCGGATGGTTTGCTGACTTTAACTAGAGCAAGCACATGATCTACAATCTAGATTCTTGCAAGGATGATCCCATGATCTGGAACCTAGACCGCCAAAAGCTGAAGCTTCTTTCAAGACTCGGTTCTCTGGGAGCACAGGTGGTCCTCAGGGCGAGGCGGGCGTACCATCGTGTCGGGTGCCGCCACCCTGTCGGACCAGATCACCGAAAGGGCCATGAACTCGTCAACTCTTCTATCACACCCGCCATCCTCAAAGACCTGCATCGAATTCACCATTCCCCTCGATTCTGGGGCACACCCGCAACACGAGGCTGCGTGCGGAAGTCGCGAGTTCACATTGGCCAGCTTGCAGAGAAACGCACCACAGAACCAAAGGGCACGACGATGAACCGCCGCCAACAACAGCAATAGCTACACTGAAAAAGCAAAGTCGTAGAAATGGCATTACTGCTGGCAGACACGATAGTGGTGCTGCTGATCACGACAGAGAACGATGGCAATGACAAGGGCAGCTAGAACCATTGATTTACTCCCATAGGCGGGATCCTGCCTTTCCGCCCTTGGCGCCGTATCCTGGCGAGCTCAAGCAGGGAGAAAGTGGAGGGGATCAGGCACAGCGTGCAGAAATCGATTAGGACCATCATAATCTGACGCAGCCGAACTCGTCGAACTCAGACCTCAAAGTGCTGTCATCTTCAAACCTCTGCGGGCAGTGAAGAAAGCAGTCATGATAGCGAACACAGAGAGTGACAACTCTGGGACCACCACAATCACCGAGCTACAGTCTACAACACCCGAAAACGACACGCCCCAAGCGAGCCACTTCTTGCCTTTGCTGTCCTTTCCAAACTTTCCCTGCAAGACAGTTTTGGAGATGTTGGCAGCTGGATATGCGGTAAGATGTGGAGCTATCGCCTTCATGGATTAAGCATCAAGATTCGCAGACATTATGTTTGCAGTTGCGTTGCTGCTACACCTTAATCATGTAGCCAGAATGCTTTCCTCTGCGCTTCTGAGAAAGCAAGACGCGGAGAGAGAGAGAGAGAGGGAGAGACAGAGAGAGAGAGAGAAGGAGAGAGAGAGAGAGAGAAAAAAAGAAAGAGAGAGAGAGAAAGAAAGAAAGAAAGAAAGAAAGAAAGAAAGAAAGAAAGAAAGAAATAAAGAAAGAAAGTAATTAAGAAAGAAAGAAAGAAAGAGAGAAAGAAAGAGAGAGAGAGAGAGAGAGAATGTGATGCAGGCAGGCTGAAAGCCAGGAGAACAGATGGAAAGACTCAAATTAGCCCTGCCGCCAAAATCTAGGCGCTCAAAGTTCCAAGCAAGTCTGTCGACCTTCGTAAGCGAGGAATTCAACATGATGATGATCACCCACATGCTCTTGACAATCCACATTAACATCATCTCGTCACCAGCAGCATCCTGTCATCATCTTCCTTTCCACCGCCACCATCACCAGCTTCATCGATATCACCACCGACCATCGCCATGTCGCAGCCTTCGCCATCGTCCTAACCATCATCATCGTCATCATCATCATCACCATGAACAACATCATCATGACATCATGATCCTCACCATAAAACATCACCACAATCATCGTCGTCATTCATCATCAGCAGCAGCATCATCTCATCCTGGCCCTCATCATCATCACCATTACCACCAGGCATGCTTACACTGAGTACTAGTGAACCCGTACGCGGTGTATGACTGGTGGTGTCGCTCATGCTGAATTTCTCGTCGTCGTCGGTGGTGCTAGTTGTCGTGCCGCTAAGGGCGGTGCTAGTGGTTCGGTTTGCTAGTGCTGGTGCTCTTGTGATCAACGAGCCTAGGCTGTATCTTTGGGCGAGCCCTGCGAATGCTAGCGTCAGCAGGAATATCCGGAAGAGCTGGCCTTTCCACCCTTGCCGTGCCCTCTGTCCCGCTCGAACTTTCCTTTGGCCTGCAGCAAGACAGCAGAAAGGGGCAATGATCAGGATGCTGCAAGCCGGCGCATTCCTGGATCTTCCCGGGTGCCCGGAAAGATGGGAAGACACATCCCAGCGCCCTTGCGCAAAACAAAACCCCGTGTAGCTGGCCTTTCCACCTTTGCCATCGCCCTTCTGATAGCCTCCACTTGCAGGCACGGTTCCATGTCTTGAACCACAAGAGTCAGAGTCAACCAAGCAAAAACAGCAGGCTTTGCAACCAGGCTGCTTGAGTTTGAGTTGCCATCTGTTATGTTTGTACAACCTAAGACATCACGCTACTTTGGGTATCAATAACCATTCTCGGCTGCAAAGCTGACTGGCCTCCGTTGTTGCCGCCAAAGCCACCCCCATAGCCTCCGCCGTGGCCATAGCCACCACCACCGCCTGAGCTGGAAGCAGAGGGAGGCAAGCCGACCGACCCAGGACCAGTGCACGTCACGCCATGGTGCACTACTCACAATCCACGCCTGGCCCCTTCACCCTATCCGGCCCTGTCCCCTTTGCCCCATAATAACATAATACTATACTGCTCCCAGTACTATGTTACTAACCCGGATCTCAGAGACGCTCTGAAGCTTGGAAATTCCCAGACAAGGAAACGAGAGAAAGACCTCAAAGCGACCAAGAGCCGGGCTATGGCCGTAGCCGCTGCTCTGATGGCCATAGCCATAGCCGCCGCCCTGGTAGGAGCTGCTGTAGCTGCCACCACCACCACCGCCATATCCGCCGCCGCCACCATGACCATAACCTCGGGAACTTGGAATTTAGGATAATCCAGCCTTTTGGAAGAATGCCTTCGATCCGGCTGGATGTGTTCAATGCGATGGCTATCTACACAGCCTGGCAAGCTTCCTGAAAGACGTGGCCCTGATTGCTGAAAACGGACTGGTAACATGGCACCGAGGGCGGTGTTCCGGCTACAGGCGTTACGGCAAGACTCAGACCATCTTAGACCTGTAGTTGTGTGGCTTCTTGCTCTGCAGCGCTGCCTCCGCTCTTTCCACCGTGTTGGCTGTGGCCGAAGCCCTGACCTGCAGCCCAGGCTCTCAGGAAAGCACGGAGAGTCAGGATTGAAGACTGGGAAGTGCTTCAAACAGGCGCAGACTGCAAGAGGCTGCACAGGCCTTTGCCAGTGCTCCAGGCAGACTCGCGCGGAGCGGGAGCCTGCGGCGGCAGACACTTCACAGGGACAACACGCAACTGCTGGGGTCGGCGAACCGAAAGCCTGTTCAGGTCAAGTAACCTTCAATTCGCATCTTTCGGTGTCGCACACACGAGTCGTTGTATTGAAGGAAGCGTTCAGGCATTCTGTCTTTTTGGCTGGTGGCCGTCTGCACGCATGTACTTGCCGCACTGATGCACAACAGCAGATCCACCGACGGCACGGTTGGGTTCGGCGCAACAGATCCCCCGCCATGCGCGACTGCGGGCACTTGATAGCCAACGCTTGAATCAAGGAAACCATGTGCGGGCGCAGCCAAGAATTTTCACGGGGCCACCGGGCCAGCCACAATAGACAAAAAGCGTGTTGATGAGCTTTGCTGAATCCCGTTCCCCAGTCGAGGCCTGCGTGCTCCATGCATTGTCCCAAGCCTTCCGGGGAGCTAAACGTCTCGTTGCGAGAGTCAGGCCATTCCACTGCTATCGATGGCTCTTGAAGTCCTCAGCGGTACTCGAGAACAGAAGAACACGGACCGTGCTGCTGTCCCAACCCATTTCAGCATACATTGCCAAGAAGATAAGAAACGTATGTCCGACTTCTCAACCCATACAAACAACAAAAACACCACTGAGCTTCTTCAACCTTTCGCCCTCCTCCCCTCGCTGCGGCCTCGCCCTTTCGGGGCTGCTCCCAGCCACGACTACCACCGCTTCCTCACCGGGTCAAGTCTGACTGACTTGATGTCATCTCGTCACGGCTGAGACTGCCAAGGCAGACTCGAAGCAAAAAGCATCTTACCTACCTACCGACCTACCTGCCTGCCTGCCTGCCTACGTACCTACGGGCATCCAGACATGCAGAGAAAGGATGAAAAGCAGCAGAAAAAAGAGCATTAGTTTGATGGAAGGGGCCAATCAATCGTAGTTTTATGTGGCAGGTTCCTGAAAGGGCCTGAAGGATAGGAAGGGTTGGAGGTAGAACCAGAAAGAAGCCAGCGGCGAGACGTCGTGACTCGGGAGAAACACAGGCAAGTAGCTGTGGCACCCGCCTTTTGCACATGAATCCCTCAAACTCCCCAAACTCTGATTTTCAGGCTGTGCAGGGTTCAAGGGGTGCGGTCCTGTGCCCATGCCAAGCGCTGCCGATATCGCGGCGCCGCCACCTTTGCTCCCTGGCAAGGCAGACGGCCGTAGAAGCGGAAAGACCCTGGTCAGCATGCAACCGGAAGGATACTGGCTGCTACCCCGAAACCGTTCGGCGGCACCACCCTAGGCCCTAGGCTGGATGGCTAAGCCAGTGCAACACATCAACCAGGTTGGTGCTGATAGACCCGCAGAGGTAGCATAAAGGAACGTCCACAAAACGTGTCGGGCGGGACAGGAGTCTGCCGCAGGGCTGAAGCCCGTGGACACACCCTTCCTGGCAGCTGGCATGCCTTTCTTAATCAGCTTGAACATACTATTGGTGACTACGAGACAATGACTATGATACAACATACTGCAACTACTGTACGGCTCGAAGTTCCACCTCGACGCTGGCAACCACCGCGAAGTCGACGGATGATGGTGACCATGCTCACAACAATGATGATGAGAAGGGTGAAGATGAGGATGACTGGTAGGCAAATCCGAGTCTTGAAGTAGATTCTTTCATGAACACAAGGATCGTGTTGAAGCTTCTTTTTCTTCCGCCTCAGCCTTCGGAAGCTCTTACCAGCGAGCAAGGTGCCGAGACTTTTGCTCCGCATTGCGGTTACCTAGCAACCCTTCTCCTACTCCTCGGATCTGTACATGTTCAGACACAGGCTGCGCGCGCTCGCAGCTCTCATGGCCGCCACTGCAGCCACAGAAACTAAGACTAACTTTGTACATTAACTTTAGGAGCTGAAGCTTCGATCTAACGACTCCCGAAGAGCCGCTGAATCAGTTGAGGATTCTTGCTGACGATTTGGCCATCAGCCGTCTCCGGAAGAGCCTGGTCGGACTCTTCGATGATTGCTCCTGCCACATCGATTGAGCCCGAAGCACCGGGAAAGAAATATTCCTGATGCTTCTGCATGCTTGGAGCCAGTCCATGGCCCATGGTGGCACCCAAAGGTGGCTGGGCAGCGCAGCCAGGAAAGCGGGATCCGGCATTGATGTGGAGACGCTCCCGAGTTCCCAGAGAAAATCCCAAGGCATCCCGCTTCGTCTGCACACGCCGAGTAGATGGTGGCGCCGGCTGCAGCGGCCGAGCGGCATCCAAACTTGGGCCTTTGACCAAATCGGAACCCACTTCCGACCGCACCACTTTCGACTCGCCAGTCACAGCTTGGCTTCCACGCTTGTTGCTCGGCTCTACCGGCTGCGACGGTGCCTCGTCGACTGTGGGAAGGGCAGTTACTCCCCCGGCGCTGCCCTTCAGAGCTTGAGGTTTCGGTGCAACCTTGGCTGCGCCTTCTTGACGCGGCGGTGCTGCTCCTCCTTTAGATATTTCCTCGTACTCTTTCCGGGACATTGTCTTCGGCTTACTGCTTTTGATCTTCTCCCCTTTCTTCGTTCGATGTCTCTCTTCCAGCTCCACACCAGGAGACATCACCATCACCTCCATCATGGGAGGTTGCTGCGACTGAAACTTCCTGAAGCCATCCTGGAATTCGACAGAGTTGTCCTGTTTGCTTTTCGCATTCTTGTCCCGTGCTCGGCCCCGCTTCTCTGGCTGTGCTCTCTGATCTTGTTGAGAGACTTCATCCTGCTTGCATACGAATGAGGGGGCCGGGTTCGGGTTGGGCAATCTGTGGACTTGTGGCGGCTGCACCCAAATCACATTGCCCTCAGAATCATGCGTGAACTGCTTCTTGTCATCCTTCATCTGGGCGAGCTTGATAGCTTCTTCTATCTCTGCCGCCTTCCTCTCTGTCCGAACTTGCTCGTCTCGCAGCTTCCTGGCTTCTCGCTCCTTCATGTCTCGGAGCATGGCTTCCTCCTCGTCTTCTTCGCGATCGTCCACCAGTGGGATGAGCTGGCTTCTTACTGTCGGGGTCTTTGGCGTCTCTACCTCCTCTGCAAGAGACTGCGGGCCAAATCTGGATGTAGGCCTGCTTCCAGGACCAGAGACAGATCCAATCGACGCACGCGATCCCATCCGCCAGACGGACCCCCGGCCTTTTCTTGACTCCTCAGCTTTGCGGCCAACTTTCCGAATTGGCACACAAGCACGCGCCCAGGTGTCAATTCGACATCTGGCTGGCTCTGTCTCCAAAGACCATCCGTCTCCCCTGCGAGCATCTGCATCATCTAATCCACTTGTCCATGAAGCCGACGCAGATCCGGGTCTCGGAGCCACCTCAAGAGTGCCTCTCGACCTGGACATGCCCTCTGTGCTCTTCGGTCTTAAGCTCTCTTGGGCTGCAGACGGTGTGGAAGGATCTGCCCCGGCTGACTGCAACTCGCCTATATCGTGTCGGACGAATCGCAGCTGCATTTCACCCTTGAGAATCTCGCACAAGGCATCCGCGGCAAACCCGAAGGACTTCCGATGAATGTAGCTTTGGTACAGCAGGACCCCTCCTTCTTGCAAGATCTGCTCCAACACGGCTTCTACCGCATTTTCCGCGTCAGAAAATGGATCCAGCACGCCACCCCCTTCGGCATCATCTGTGGTCGCCTGGGCCACGTCCATCTGTTTCCCGAAGCGCTGGAACAGATTGAGCCCGATCTTGAGGATTTGCTCTCTCCAGCAAGCGAACGCACAAGTAAACCCTTCAGGTCTGAAGCAAACCGTGCCGTCAAGCATACAAACACCCTTGACGTCCTGCGCATGCAGGGAACATGCAGAATGCAGAGTTGCTGTGAAGTTCTAGGGTTGTCTAGTCTGGCTGGTCCGGCCGATGCACACATCTGGACCCCACAGGCGGCGCACCCATACGTGGCTTTTCCTGACATGGCAGGGCCTCGTCAGGTCAGGCAGATCCGTAGGAACAAACATCGGCATTGATTGCTTCCTTGCTCGCTTGCTACATAGATGCATGCATGTAGTATACTCATTTAGGTTTACGCATCTATGCTGCATGCGCCGTACAAAGATCCAACCGGCAGACACTTCGGACTTCGCCTCCGAACGGGATCTCTCCCTTGCCGCCCTTGCCGTCTTTCCCTGCGCGCAGACTGCACGATACACGCACAAGCGAGAATTTTAGGAGAACCAGATCTGGTTCAAGCATGGGCGACGGTGCGCAAGATATCACATGCTGATGGGCCTAGGCCACCACCCTCACTCGGATTGTTGGAATGTTGGTGGCAATTGGGGTTGTTTCAGGGGCGCGTGGCGTCCACTGCTACGTCAAGATGCTTCTGGCACGAAGTGCTGCACCCCGATTTGCCTGATGGTCTTTGGTTAATGGACACGATCGCCGGATCGGTGGCCTCAGCGACATACGATCAAGGCTTCGCAGCTTATTCACATTTCGATGGGGTGGTCAACCCCCGTCATTAACTTCGACAGAACTTCTAGACACATCACCTTTTGCTGCAAAGCCGCAGCACCCGGCTGCTTCCCGGATTCAAGCACTGTCAAGTCCTTGATGTCTTGACCCCGAAAGATGATGAAGTCATACACCTGTCCGAGGCACTTTTGGTTAAGTCCAGCGAATGACCTGTCTTCCGCTATGTCAGTGTATGTGCAAGTGGCTCAGTTGCTGAAAGGAAGTGCCTAATGCATCTGTTGCAAAGCTGGGCTCAGTCTAGAACGGTGTTCATGATAATGGCTTTCTCACTCTAAGATACTTTTGGAACATGACGTCCCACGTTCGTTGTGTTGCCTCCTAGTTCGTTGTGTTACCTCCGTACGTGTAGCTGGGCTGTATCTGTACCATTTGTTAATGCAAAAAATGCAGCGGAAATCTTCCAAATAGTATATTATAGTATATTATAGTATATGAGACGTAGTATATTATATGTGTGAGACGGCATTGGCATGGAACTTCCATCAGAACGGCCTCACTGGAGGGAGGAATCTCCGGCAACTTCCTGGTTCGAGCAAGGGCTGGCGTGACTTGTCAGGGAGTGGGCAACGCAGGTCATCTGAGAACTGTGAGAGCTACATAGCCAGAGATTGTACCGAGTCTATAGCCTTTCGGAAGCGGCACATTGCAAACGGCAGGGCGGACTTGCTAACTTACCGACAGGCCCGCTCTCTGCAGCACGTATCGCGAATCGGACATGCGGCATCGCCGGTCGAAGGTCTGGACTCCAGCACGAAGCCCTATACTATATGTATTACTCCGCATCCGCACTCCTCAGCCCTCCCTCCGGCTCTTAGCAAAACCCCGCATCCCAAAGCCGGCCTACCCTCCGTGCCGAAGCATCTGACGGACTGCAGTGCTATGGTGGACTCCTGCAATCATGGAGAAGCGGGTGTAGACTCGTCAAAACTGCCAGAAGAAGCTTCAAGCAGAGATGACAGTACCTGTAGACCCGCGGCTATGATTCCGGGCACTAGTTTCGAAAGCACTGCGACGCTCTCCCGGCTAAGGGCGGCTTCTGACTTTGGTCCTCAATTTTGACATGACTTGGTCAGGCCATTGCCTTCAGCGCTTCACAGAAGGAGGGCCTCTACGGAAAGGGAACTCGAATTTTCGAGAAGCCCAAGTCGCTCTATATCTGAGCATTTCAATCAGAATCAGCCACGGATTTGGACAACAAGGCCACGTGTGGAGCTGTCAGCACGGCCAGCTTGAGGTAGGATGTCGCCCAGTTCGTGACTGACCTCGGTGGCAGTGTTCGATGTGGCGTCCGAGTCCCTGATCGAACTCCTGGTGAAGCCTATGCGTGCTTTGTTGGCATTGAAGGACAGTGGTCATGCAAGCTGTGAGGTGGTACTGGAGTTTGACCTAACTAGTTAATTGCCCGACGTATCTACAGCTCCAGCAAGGTGAGCTCGGGAGACCTCTGGAGTGTGGGTCCCGGCAGGTTTTCCAAACATGGCTCAGTCCGTCCCTAAACATCTGGCTCTCTGCTTCAACTGCCTTTGCATTTCAAGGGGCTCGTTGTACTCCTGCTCTGAGCCAGGATTGAACGTGTCGAAGCACGCCTTACGTCAGTAGGCAGCATGCGCGTAAGGCTGACTAAGCGGGGCCGTCAACAGAAGTGCTGTTTGTCTCTCAATGTTGAAAATGCACTCAGGCATTCCGGACAAGAGTCCTGGGACTCGGATGAAGCAAGTAACCTCAGCTGCGCTTCAAAGCTCTGAGACTCCGGTGAGAAGAGCCCAGCAGAGGACGGCATAAGATCAGTCTGCCAGGTGGCTGGCTCTGGCTCTGCCCAGCAAAGTCTGAGAAGTGGCCGGAATAGAGCTCCAACAGTGACATGCCCGCCTCACCTCGGCGAAAGCCCTTCGGGACCCGGCTGCAAGACGATGATGATCATCATAACCATCATTATCATCAGCAGCTCTTTGCTCTGCACAACTCCCGTGCCTGGCCTTGTAGCAGGGACGGCGACTCTTTCAGCTTCTCCTCAGCTCCGTGGACAAGGACGTGGCTTCTCGCTTTCGAGCTTTGACTTTCGGTCAGCTCGAAAGCACACAGCACTGAACCACTCTCCATGTCCAGCGTCCATCACATGATACCCATAACATGGTACCGAAGCTTCACTCGCTAATCGACGTGACCTGGATGGGATATACAGTACCCCCGAATCTTCAAAGCAAGCAAACTCTGAGCCAGCAGAGAAGTTCTTTCATCTGGAGCTCGAAAGATTTCCCAACTCGCTTATGTCCCGGCCAAGCATCCTGCCACCGAGATTTCAGTGCCTGATCTGTCTGTACCGGGCCCACAAGGCGACTACTCAAGTAGCATGCTAGCTGCTAGAACCTGATTACTTGAGAACATTCCACACATCTGTCCAACATACAAGACACCTCACCGGAATGCGACAGTGATTCACGTCCTAGCTGTCCTAGCTAGCCTGGAGATTCAGCAGGGGAAGCCTAAGATGGGATGCTAGGTGAGGGAAGGGACCAGGTGGAAGGACAGGCCCCCTGTGGATCCGGATAAAGGGTGCCCAGCTACCTGATACTCTGCAGGACGAGCGTAGATCTCCCAGGCGAAGGAGAAGGGTGCCTGCCCAAGCAGACAAAGATGACTCCAGTCCACCAGAGACTCCACAACTTTCCCGGCAGAAATTGTGATCCGGACCCCCGTCTGGAATCCTAGCTCATGGCTTCCCGGATCGGAGGATTTCGGCTGGCCTTCAAGTTGTCGTACACCCAGTCAAAGCTCGTCCCCGGACAGTTGTATCCTTGGCGTGGGGGGTGGGTTTGCGAAGGGCTCGGTTGCTGGAAGAAGCCGTGAAATCAGTTGCATGATTGCAAGTAGCACTCGGTCCCAGGAGCCCACTTCTTTGCCAGCTGCGCCGAAAGGGCACTGGCAGTAGTCTTCGTCCACTTCCTGCAGGAAGCTTAGGCTCTGCGTAACGTCAAATAACTGTGAATAGAAAGCGGTCGGGTCCGCTGCGGCCTCACTTTCAGCCGTGCTCAAACAGCCTAGCCGTACAGAAAAGCGTGTCATCAAAGAACAACCTCTGGTGGGTCAAGCCTCCTACTGCATGGCCCATCTTCAGCAAGCATTAGAGGCATCAGTCTGTCCTTCAGCACAGACAGCATCAAGTCGCGGTTGCGGTGCGCCATGTGCACGCTGTCGTAAGCCCACGGCATGTACAGACCTAACCTGGATCTCGTTGGGGACTTGCAGTTTGACGATACGGGGGGGCAGGGGACACTGGTATGGTTGGACTTATCGGGCTTATAGGGGCTAGGGGTTGACGTATTAGCAAGGAGAAGCGGGCTCATTGGAACTGAGTACTTCCTACGCGGAGACCGGATAACCACAGCATGCTACAGTCAGTGTCCATATGCTGTAGCACTTTAGCAAAGCTGCTCCGGTCTATTCTCAAGTGTTTTTCTTGTTAGTGTCGTGCTCGCTGTTGCTCGCAGCCTGCAAGAGCTAAGGTGCTTGCGACCAATGAAAGCTGCCAAGCAGCGTGCCACTGTGTACAGATAGGAAGGTGGTGGGCTTGAACTCTGTAACGAGATCTCTCACCATCTGGGTCTCCACTTCGCTGAAGGGCTTCTCTCCATGATACTGATCTCCTTCCATGGCCTGGTCCCCGAGCTCCCACTTCTCATCCCAGTTTCGATTCAGGTCGACACCCCGTGGGTTGTCCCGAAGACAGTAGTCCCCCTGCTCGACCCGTGCCCGCGAGATCGGATTGGCATTGAGAATCAGCTGGAAGTCGCTTGTGTCCAGGGCCTTTTTCACCAGATCTGACTTGGAGCTGGGCCCGCAAAGCATCTTCAGAAACTTCAAGCCGCTTTCGGGGCCAATGAGCTCACGGCTATGCTCCCCGAAGAGAAAGGCTACCCGGTTCGGTCTTGACCTCGGACCGGGCCCCGAAACGCGAACATAATCTATTGACACATTCCCCCTCGTCACTGTCTTGACAGCTGCCTTGGCAGAACAGCCCGCGACGAGCTCCCTTGCTTCCTTTTGGATCTGGTCGGAGGTGTGGTAGAAGGGAAAATCTAACACGAGTTTGCTGCGGGTGTCTATTCTGGAAGAGTGCCGCAAATTCACAGAGTCCGCAACCAGTGCGCAGAGCGGCAGGCAGAAGAGCGCTGATTTGCGCATCATGGCTTCGAAGAGCTTCTAAGCCCTTCGAGGGATATCACTACCAGATTCATAAAGCCGTAGAGCCACTACGGCCTCGGACCGTAGTCAGGTTTGTGACATTCCGTGCACCGGACCGAACGCTTCAACATGTAAACAGGACTCCTGAATCCAAGGAACCACGCATCCTGAGTCCCTGCTTTCGCGGCCACATAGCAACGAGACTTCATGTTAATGCTGCATTGCTGCTCTACTAGCAAAGACCGTATTCTCATCCTGCTACTGCTTCTGCTAACGTTACTTCGAGCTGATGTTGTTTGCGCGCAGTTCATGCTGTGCCGACTGTTCTGCCCTTCGTCCTACTAAAATGGTGTTAGCATGCCTTTACTGCTGTTTCACAGCAGCAGAAAAAGCATGCTTAACATGTGTACCACTAACGTGACACCCTTTCGTCTCAATATCACCATTTCTCACAAAGTGACCCGAGAAGACTGATGTCCATCACAAAGCATGGCCCTCATCTGCGCAACGGACAATCCAGACATCAGAAGAACCAGAAGCTTAACAAAGTACAGAGGGAAAATCAGTTCTAGGCCCGCTCCACTTAGCGCCACCTCCCTCCCTTTCCTGGGTATTGATGGTGTAGAGGATGCCCTCGTATCGCAGCTCCGAGTTGGACACCAGGCCTGGAGGAAACTACAAGGGTCTCCCAAAAGCGACATACATGACTGTCCTGAAGGCTGGAGACTCGAACCTCTACTGTTGTTCTGCTTACGACGACACGACCGTCTTGCCGCAGCAGTGGTAGAAGGGGTAGCAAGACCGGCAGTAGCAGTGGTAGTCGTAGTAGTACCAACAGGAGCCATAGCAGCAGTAGCAGCAGTAGGAGTAGCAGCAGCAGTAGCTGCTGTAGCAGCCATCGTCGTAGCGGTAGCAGTAGCAGCAGCAGTAGCAGGAGCGGGAGCGGGAGCGGGAGCGGGAGCGGGAGCAGGAGCACGAGCACGAGCACGAGCAGCAGCAGGAGTAGTAGTAGTAGTAGTAGTAGTAGTAGTAGTAGCAGGAGGAGAAGGAGTAGGAGTAGGAGTAGGAGTAGGAGTAGGAGTAGGAGTAGGAGTAGGAGTAGGAGTAGGAGTAGGAG
>CAJNDV010031042.1:0-29208 GCA_905221635.1 Symbiodinium sp. CCMP2456 | reverse complement strand
AGGTCGTTAAATACTCACGTTTGGTCAGGTCCCGTGTCCCATTCCCCGAGTGAACGCAAGCCTTTGAAGAGTGATTCAATGGGAAGCAATCGACCGCCCAAACATCATCAAACTTGTTGCTTCCCGCGTGTCACGACATATTCTGTGGCCGATACGCCTTGCTAAATTGTCCATGTTATATGTTTCCACGGCAAATCCAGCATCCACTGCTGCATACATAATCAAGGTTACATCCAGAATCGTTTCCCCCAAGTAAACGCTCGCGGGAGCGACTTTTCTGAAATCGTTCCCCCAGTGACTACAAGGATCCAAACAGAGCGGCGGCGACTAGGGCATACGGGAGTAGCAGCCCTCGTCGTCGTCGTCGTCGTTGTAGGGTAGCGGTAGAGGTACAGATGAGGTAGAGGTAGAGGTAGAGGCAGAGGTAGAGGTAGAGGTGGAGGTAGAGGTGATCATCATTATCACAAAAACTAGTATCAATAATAATAATAATAATACTAATAAAACACTGGCAATAGTACTAACAATAGTTCTAAGCATATAACAAGAATAATAGATTTTCATAGAACACATTCTTACAATCTGTAGGTCGTGCAAAGCAGCGTCGCCGACATGGATCCTCCTGACAACAATCCCCTGGACGGCGCTCTCAGTCCCGCGCTGATTTTGCGGCCGATGTACGGCACCGCGTTTTGAGACATGCTGCGGCGGCCCTTGCAGGAAGGGGACGGCAATATGATGCGCAAAGTGCTGGACTCGACTGACCTGGAATTCAAGCGATGGCCCAGCTGGCTGCCCCAACGGCACAGCAAAAGTCACTTGCTAATTGGTCTCATATTGATTGACCGATGGGGCGTGGTGAGAGCCGCGCCTCTCTCGTCTCGCCTTCTGTATCTACGCTTTGAGGCCAAGAATGGCTGCGGAGTACTGCCGTGCCGCCGTTGTACAGAAACGAGCAACTTATTATGCTGCTCATCACATGGCCTGCGTTGCCGATATCGAGAATTCGGCTCCACACATCCACATACCCAACAGCGAAATGACGGCGACAGCCACTTGACAAAAACAACAAGGAGAAATGTCAAATCAAATCCAGGCCCAACCACCCCGGACCATGCCTGCGCCACGGCACGGTCCAAAATCCCTCGAACCCTCCCCTGTCCTCCAGCCTGATCTTGGGTGGCCTGCGAAGTTGTGACAGGCTCAAGTCCTTCAAGCCCCTGCACAGCAGAGCCTGAGGCAAGCGATGGCGTTCACCAGAGAGGGGCCATCCAGAGGCACGGCACCCTCCTGCCATTGATACAAGAGCATGCCAGTGTGTCTGCGTCGGGATTTGGTTCCTGTTGTGGAAGAGCAACGCGACGGGCCTTGGCAAGCTCCTGCTGCACCTGCCAGGTGGAGCGATGGCAAGCTGGAGGACGCAGCTGGACTTTCAGACCGTACCAGAGAACTTTTTCAGGTTTGCAAGGCTTAAGATCGACAGGAGGCTTTTGGATCAAGTAAACCATCTCGGTGTAATGCAATGCAGCACGTGATTGTCGCCTGGGAAAGCCATGGGGCAGCGTCCACGCTGTCTCCTGACACGGACACGGCGATCCATCTGAGGAAGGTCGCGAGGGAAGGTCGCGCAACAAAAAACTTGCCCCAGGAGGGAGCTCTGCTGCCGACCTCCAGTCTCGAACGCGACGTGGTGAAAGCCTGGCGGCCGACATGGTCCAAATATCTCTAAATGCTAAGAGATGGGCTAGTGCGCGCGTGCCTTCCTTACTTGCCCTACCGTAGGATATCACATAGGCTCTCGTGCGCATCGCCTAGCTCCTCATGGCGGAACATGACTGCACTTCGGACAGAAGCCCTGCTCGCCTGTGTTTTGAGCCCGCTGCACACCGCACGACACCCAAAAGAAATGAGCACGGTTGAGTAGCTGATGGGCGATGCAAGTTGCTCGGCTGCCCCAGGCAGAAGCCGCACACACGTGCTTACGCTACTTCGAGGTCTGTCAGGCGTGCTTCGCCGAAGGGCGATGGCGCCGGACAATTCTGAGAAACCTCCCCATTCGGGGAGTCTGGGTATTTCGATGGGGTGGCCGCACTTTGAGACCACACCAGCCAGCAAGCAGGCTCGAGAGTAGCACTAGCGTGAAAAGGTTGTCTTGGACGTGCTCGAAGATACAGACGGTCGCACCATGAGGCATGCGACAATAGTAATCGCTCTAGACGTCTGCAGAGGATACATGCACAAGGCAACGTTGCAAGACGGCGAAAGAAGCTGCACCCTCTTCGAGCTACGATGATTGCCGACAGGCGCCTTGCAAGTGAATTGGGCTTGCCTCGGGCTTCACAGGAGGTTCTGCTGGTGGTTCTCGGATTTGAGGAACGAGGCCCGCAAGCAAGCCGAGTGTGGAGTCAACCCTAAGCCTAAGACATGCTTTTGGGATTGACATCCTCCCTACTTCATGAAGCCGAATACCGCCCGGCAAATAGCAGACCAGTGCCCTCGCTGCTGGAAGAGTCGTCAACCTTGCGGAGCGATGGCTGCAACGGATCAAGATGGGCTGACACTAGCACTGCAGCGGGCATGAATCCCAAGCTTCACGAATTCTGGTGTTCGCATGGGTTCGAGTGTGCTGAGCCGGGGTTTTCATTCGCATGTCTTCTGGTATCCTAGGGGCGGTTGAGTTTGGAAGCCTAGCTATGCTTCTCTGCTGGCTGCCATCGCGCGTTAGTTCTGCAAATCTCAGTCGGATCAGCCTGCGAGCAAGGTGTTAACGCAACTTGGGACCACTTTCCCCAGCCTGGACATGTGGAGCCGGCTTGAAGCGACGGGCCTGTTGCAGAAGGCGCGAGAGCTTCGGAGTTGCTAGATCCACCTACTCGTTGAACAAAATTCCGAACTCAGGCAACCCGAAGCCCATGTCGGCCATGTGGCACAGGAAGACTGCAACCCAAAAAAGGGTCTGCTGGCTCGCTACCACGGAAAGAGATCGGCAGTTTCCCCGGCCACGCCTGTGCCACCACTGAGCAAGCTGCCAGCAGCAGAAGAGCGCAAGCCTTGAGATGGCTCTTGGGAGCTTTCTTCTGCGGGCCGTAGCTCTCAAAACTCCCGTCGAAGCCATCTTCGACCCCTGACATTGATCTGGGCTGGCAGCGGCAGTGGGAATTGCTGTCCAAAGCCATGCGACCTGGTCGATTGAATTGCAAGACGGTATCATTCACTCTACTCTACTCTCCTCTGCTCTACTATGCTACATTAACTATAGGATCAAAAGACTATACTATTATACTATCCCACACTCTACTATACTAGACGGACTAGACTACTATGCTGTACCTTGTTACTCAACTTTCGGCCCTGCGATTGCAGGGTGTCCCCAGCAAGTCAGCTCCTGGCCTTCGCATCGGACACGTCGTGATTGAAGCGTTTCAGGAAGACCATGGGCTTTTCCTTGCCATGTCTCATCCCCCTCACTCAGAGTGCCTTCACATGGGAACCACTACGAGTAGCCAGACGCCCTTCTGCGCATGGAGTCTGCTGCTTCCGCGAGTCTCAAAGGATCAAGTCGCCGGTTCAATAGCAGAAACGACGAGGTTTTGCAGCACGCTGAGTTATCGACTGTTGTCTTTGCACGGATTCTATGAGTCTCAGAATCGCCGCAGGTTCGAAAACCACACACCGTTCCCAGCGCTCGCTCTCGCCATCTTGAGCGTCCCACTGCTTTCATCTCTGTGTCCAGAGTCTGGCCTGGCTGCTACAGCTCTCGAGAACACCGCGAAGGCATCCAAACGGCAGACCCAAGGCCTACCGGTACTTGAGCGAGCTTCGATATGGGTAGTTCAAAATTATGGTCCCTTTTGGGGTACCCTAAATAATAGGTGCCGTATTATAATAAGGACCCAAAAAGGGACCATAATTTTGACAACCACCCATATGCTTCAGGGGGTGTGTTGAGTAGTATAGCGTACGTCCCAGACCTGCTCCTGCGATGCTTCCGCTAGGTTGCCAAACTGCCAAACATCCTGAAGCCACGAAATACCTCATGAGCTCCAGTCGGCTTTTGTTCGAAAGACTCCCTGCATAGCTCCCTCCCTCTGCGCCTGTGCAGTCATGGACCTTCGCTGACTGACAGTGCGTGGTGCCCACCAAGGCGGAGGGGCATGTCCTGAAACAGCGAGGCTCGTGGCTCCGGCTCATGGTAGCAGCTACTCTGCAAAGCCACTACGTCACTACAGTAGCAACTATAAGTTTGAAAACTCCACCTGAATCAGAACAATAAGTTATAAGAGAAGATTGGTGCACTCAACGGCAGCAGCAGAGTACCGATATGCTGATATGCTCTAGCCAAGCTCTGCCGAGCCCCCTTCCTGAGCAGCAACTCTTGCGACAAGACTGGGCTCGACACGAACCATCTGGACAGCAGTCCAAGCCGGCGCACATGACATGCCTTAAGCCAGCGGAAAGATGATCAGAAAATGAAGATGCAATCTGACATCTCCTCCGACAGGTTCTAAACTGCATCGCGATTCTGATCTTTTCAAGTGCGTCAAAGTCAAGGCTCCCTTATTCTGAGGAGTCGTTGTCGTGATTATCTCTCCGCTTACAGTAGTAGGTCTTCGGTCTTGGGTGTGTTCTCAGAGCCAGGTACCACGAACAACTCTCTCCTGGGCTGCCGGCTCGTGGCCAGGGCAGGGCACACTGGCCTCGGTGGAGCGTGCAAGGAGATCTTTCCGAGGGAAGCTGGAAAGAACCCCAAAACAAGCTGTAAGGATAGCTTTTAAGGTCGAAGTTCCGAGCCCTTTGAGACGAAACGCTTCGACTCCTTACGAAAGCTCAGCCTGAGCAGCCGACCCCAACAGAACAGGTGGCCTTCCCGACGATCTTGGGGGCCTCCATGCCTTGGCATCCATGCAGCGGAAACGGCTCATGGCATCGGAGACTCTCCATTCCATTCCCAACTGACTTTATGCACACCACACTGAGTTCTGGTGTCACTGGTTCTACTATACTTGCACCGAGTGTACTACTAGTGTACGATTGCTCTCCGGCGGCTTTTTCCGGGAATGTTGTGTGCGAAGCGTCTGTGAAGCGGCTCCGCCCTTCTGTGTGAAGATCGCTGGGCGTGGGACAGGTGCAGTCGAACTTCTTCGGTTGAGGGCAACCTGCAGCATTGCCCGCGAAAGAGCTGAAAGGTGGCAATTGTGAGGCTTCGGCACACAACCGAAATACCTCGAGTCAGGCAACTCAATAAATGTGCGAATGGAAGTCTCATTTTCCCCACGACCCGACCGAAGTGTCCCCCTGCTCGGATGTCGTGGTCATCGCAATGTGTCAATGGCCGGCAAGGGCCGTCGGGCTGAAACCGTCCCAAAACCCGAAACACTGTCCCCACCCGGGCCTGAAGTGCCAGGGGCCAGCAATGGAGCCGACGGGCACAGCCTTTGATCGAACGGATCATTGCCGTTGGTGGAGGAGGCTTTGGGTGATCAGTGGTACTGAAAGTATGATCCTGACTCTTTTCATCTCTCTGACCAAAACCCATGCCAGTAGAATTGAAAAGCTGCGGGAGAATAGAGACACATGCATCACCAACCTCGACTGATCACATGCGAGTCTCATTCACCGTATTGCGAATCCACGGAAGTTCGAGACCCGAAGCGAACCCAACTCGTAAGCCCCACACGAGCCATCCGGGCAGCAGCTGATGCCGGAACAGACGGCCTTCCTTGGCATCAAGAGAAGCTCTGAGTTGAATCGAAACTTAAGGACAAAGAGCTCAAACGTGCCCTAACGGCGTCGCCAAAGAGGCAGCGACCTCAATTCGATGGGTGTCTCCTGACTTTGTCATACCATGTCCTTCACTGATAGGAGATACCAGGGACTCGAGATGCAGGCACAGGCCGAAAGTCAAAGTCTCCTGTACCCGAAACTTCTTCGACCTGAACCTAAACCCTAGAATATCCCTACAACACTAATGCCCCGAAGCACTGGCAGCGAGACCCAACAAAAACCTGAAACCATGATCCCGAACCGCTTCAGTCGCCCCGAAAGATACTCCCGAAGCTTAACTCCACGGAAGTCCACGGAAGTCATCCTCAGCTCTGTACCCATCAGGGCATTTCACACCTTGAAGCTTAGCAGAGTTCGGAGAGGTCGGGCGAGTTCGGGTGAGGCTTCCGACAGTACTCCCATCTCCAATCTCCCTGTGAACATTCTGCATCAAAGGCGCTTGAGCCCGGCAAGCACTTGTTTGCTGGATCACACGCAGTGCTCGCCGGACCACCTGCCTGTCACATTTCGCCCACAATATCACGGTCTGTCAAGTGGAACACACATGGAAAGCCGAGGCGGGCCGTGCTCGAAAGGCCACATCCAACAACAAACACAACTCTAAATGCCGCGCGATGCCACCTGTAAGAGCACTATGCACCTCCTCATCTGACTCGTCGGGTGTCGGTTCCTCCTCTTGCTCTTCCTGCAGGCAACACCGTACCAGTAGTTCCTGGTGGGGCTAGGGAGAACATGAGCCCGAGCCTCGGGGCTGAACTCCTTATGATACGTTTCTCATGGCGCGGCGGCGACTAAGCTGGCATCGCAGTCCTGCTTCTCTTCGGCATCCTCATCGGTGACCTGCGGACTGCGACCCTGAAAACTGCCAGGCTGTGCCAGGTCGACGAACTGCAACACACGTGCGCCCAGCAGCACTACCAAGGCAGGCCTCCTCCTCCGCCTGCTCCTCCTCCTCCTCCGCCTGCTCCTGCTCCAGGTCATCACCGTCCTCCGGCATCATCGGCCATGCCCCTCTCCCCCGCTACCCAAAGCCAAGCTCTGGCAGCCGCGTCCTCTGCACCATCCAAGTCCTTTTCGGCGGCTCCTCCGGAAGGCTCCTGAAATCCCAGAGAGTGGCGATTAGCCAACATCTTTGGGAAAGGGATCGAAACATATCGAAACCCGGCTTGAGGCTTGGGTCCAACACACATGTTGTCAAAAATCAACTGTAAGCCAGCGAGAGGGGAGCCGCACACCTCGTCATCCGCCGTGCTTTCCCATGGGCCGAAGTCCTCGAACTTGGGCTCCTGAGATTATCACCGATTTGGACTTTGACTTGGACCCAAGATGCTTTGAACTCACGAAGCGGTATGTAGCTCCTTGTGCTCTGGCTTCGGAGGCTCCACCGGAGCCTTCGGGCACAGGTGCAGGCCTTCTAGCAAACTCATATACGTCCTGACGTGTAGGCAGCCATAGAGCAGGCTATTGAGGCCACGAGCCCGAGACTCTGCAGACATGTGTCGTGGGGCTGCTGGGAAATGTGCACGGCCGCGGTGCGGCTGTACATGCGACATAGCAACCAAGAAACTGCAAGCTGACTGATGGAGCATCTCTGTAGGGCGTAGAATAGGAAGAAGATTGCTGGTAGTTCCACCCATGAAGAAATACTACACTGAACCAAAAGCCAAAAATCATCTCCTCAGCGGCCCCAGCTTCTAAACTCTAAACCCTTACTTGTAGAGAACACTTATAGCACCATGTATTTACAATCACATCCGCCTAGTAAAAAGTGTGGGGGCCCACCGCTTTTCCCAATAGAAACTCGAACATGGCTTCATCACAGGGGTGTGCTTTTCTCTACTACTCTTACAGTTCGAGGATCTTGCCGTTGCTCAAGTTCTTGCTCCTGCTTTTGCTCCTGCTGCTGCTGGTGCGCATGATCTTGCTACTGCTCCTGCTCCTGCGCTTGCGCCTGAAACCCCCAAATCCAAAAATCGTTCTGTAAGGCGATTTTCGGGTAAGTGCTTTTTTTTTACGATGGGGTGGTTGCAAGAAGGGGGAGCGATTAGAACCCTTTTGAACCCTTTTCGACCCCTTAAATGAAACCAGAGAGCCCTGCAACAAGAACCCCAAGGCCCAGAAGAACTGCAGGAGGCCTGGACTGTGCAGTCCCCGAGCTTCTCCTGACCAGACCGTGAGATCGAGAGGCAGAAACTGGATCAGCCCTAGCAGTCTTCACAAGCCCTGGGCTTTTGTTGGGGGGCATGTTGTATACTTGCTTAATATATGGACTTTTTCCGGGAGTGCTACAAGTGAAGGCGTAGGAAGGCGATCTTGTAAACTGCCGGGTACGTCCAACAGCCTAGTACCACCGCGACAGAACGCCTTGGGAGGCAGATGGTAACGCAGATGATAACAGCGAAAGCAAAACAATACAACAATGCAAAAACACACCACTGACTTGCAAACTTGCGGTGTCAGCACACAAACGATAACAAAACTCATGGCAGGATGCATGATACCACGGATGAGGCCAAGGCCTTCTTCCAGCAAGTCGCCGAGTTTGGCGCAGAGGGGCACGGCCTTGGGGTCAAGAGGCGGGTCAGTTCGTCTTGGCCTGGGGGCCTTCTGAAATCAGGCTCGATGTAAGCTACGGAACCTATAGCACAAGTGTACAGTGGAGCTGCAGTAATGATGCCTGCCCCTGAAATTATGACTGGTTTGCGGCTGCCGCTGCATCATCAAAGAGGAAAGTCTGGCATTTCTGCAACCTCTCCCACATCTGAAACTAAGTGACTAGACTTGCCATAAATGCAGATCAACTGTTACAAACAGACTTATGACACATGAAGACGAGTGTTTTGTGTTTCCTGATGTCTCGCCCCATCCCTGAACCTTTGGAGTGTCTGGGCTTCCTGCGACCCATCGGGGCAGCAAAGAGACCCTGCACAGTGAAGGTTCCTGGCATTGACGAGCAGAGTGGGCTCTGATTCCTGTCGAAGACTCCTCTGCTCTGGAGCAGTACTGCCGCCTAAGGCCGCCAATTTGGGAGCAAGGTGTTTAAGGAATTCCGGGTCCTAGCAAACCCGTTCAGTACTTGGCTGAACACTGCAGGTCGCCACGCTTGCTGTCGTGCTGATGGCATACAGAAAGATCAGAGTCAGTCTCTTGACCAGCAAGTTACGGCCAGCCGAGGGCTGGGCGAGTTGGGACACGGCACGGCCTCGCCCACCTCGGTGTCTGCACATGCAGACGGCAAGTCTCAGTCAAAGGTAGCTGCAGTCGAACACAGGCAGCCCTGATCAACGGGCGAGCCTCGCAGAACTCCGGCAGCTTCAAGGGTTTCGGAGCATGAAGCCCTGGCGCAATCCGACAGTCTCTCAAAACGGCAGGTCCAGTGGGTTGTCATATTGTCATGTTCGCCTTGCCCTTATAGTTCCTATAATTATGCTGAAAGCAATCAAGCACACTATGGCCATACTTGTGTACATACACACATACGTATTTACCTACCTCTGACAGAGCATGGAACTCTCGAACAGCAATGCTAGAACCCTCATACTAGACACAGTCATAATAACTGATAACCAATGCAACGAAGAACACATTAAGAAACCCACAGTGGCACCTGACCACTCCTGCACCAACGTTCCTGAATCACGCCTCGAAGCCCTGGGACCTGAAAACCCACGAGTTTCGATGGCACCGCAGAGAGAAGACATTCCAGCTAAAGCCTTACAGCTCACTCAGAAGATCCCCAACCGACATCAGCAAAGGGCATCCCGTCCTGTGCAGTCATGCGCTTTGGGCTTCTGGCACCTTCACAGTCTCTCGAAGGAGCTGGGTGAACGAACTCTCGTACGAGATCAACACAGAAAGATGGTGATAGAAACACATATAGCCTTAGGGCAAGTGTTATGTGCGAGTGCGTTCAAAGATCCTGAGCCGAGTGCTCGAGCATGAACTAGTCTAGTCATTTGCCCCGATAGCGAAAACGAAACGATTTATCAAAAGCAGCAACAATAACAATGCTCACCCACGGTGACAGTTGATGCTAATACAGCCAAATGATCGTGTTTTGACCAGCACGTTCACGTCACCTTGAGCACATGTAGAAGCTGGGCTTAGTCAGACGAGAAAAACACCCGTCATCAAGCATAACCCCACCCATACACTCCCATCCTAAGATCAAACCCAAAACTTGAAACCTCGGATCTGAAATGAGAATTCGGAACCAGAAAACCTCAGTTCTCGCCGGGGGGCTTTGACCCAGAGTTGGGTGCCGACGGGCACAGCCTGAGTGAACATGCCGGCAATATAACTGGTCCTTATTTACGCTGCAGTTGTTTGGTATGAAGAAACAACTGAAGATTGCAAGATCTAACCGATGCTACTAAACCACCACTCTGTAAAACCATACATGATCTGGAGTAGCTACTACCAAGCCGCACTGTGCACCTGGGCCTTCTAAGGTCACAAACACGATTCTGGTCACTCGCGCGACTGTCAGCATGGTTTTCTTCACACTTCGCGCAGTAGCATTTGCAGCCGCCACTATCGTCGACCGTAGCAGTAAGAGCAGACGGAGCAGCAGCAGCAACAGCAGCAGCAGCAGCAGCTGTCGACACTTGAACGGCTATGCAATGCTGCTGGTATGGGTACGACTATCTCTGTTGCTATGCCGCTTGCGCTTATTCATGCCAGTCCTAGCTCTGCTGCAGCTTGTCCTTCTCCTTTGCTTCTACTACTACCACTACTACCACCACCACCACCACCACCACCAAAACCAGCAGCAGCAGCAGCACCACCACCACCGCCACTACCACCACCACTGCTGCTTCTTGCGCATGCCTCGTTATAGTACTCTGAGCCATCAGAACTGTTGCTCTTCTTGCTGAGGGAGGCTTGATCTTTCCAGTGCCTGCCCTGGCCATGGAAGGCTGCAGATGCTTCATGGCTCGGTCGTGCACTTTCTCCAAAACGGGATCCATTCAAGGTGCTTACAAGAGGAGTCCGGGGCACTGAATTTACAGATTAAGGTGTGGTCTCAAGGTGTTAAGGCAAGAAGTTTTTCTCTCCTGGATGTCTCACGTCTCGGTCACGGGCGTGCCATCGGGGCAGCACTGGCTTTCTTTGCAGAAGTCCCTGAGTGCGCGACCGAGTGCAAGTGCGGAAATGTCTATGTAGGACTATCAGCGGCTACGTAAAACTCGAGATCCTGAACGCCAACCTGTGTGCGCACGGTCCCTGATCCATTCTACGCATGGCTGCACCGACAAACGGTTTTTTGCCTAGTGCTGCTCTCTCTTGACGGAGGAACATCATTCAAGGATAGCCTGAAACACCAGTCCAAGAAAGGAACGGCAAGTAAGCTGTTCATCACTTCACTGCCGAGCAGCTCCGAATTGGGGCATCGCACCGTGCTTCCAGGCTTGCATTGGCCCTGCATCGAGAAGGAAGAAGCCACTGGCATAGCTACTCTCCCTGCAACGAGGACACATGAGGACCACAGGACTCTCTTTGACTCGTGCTAGCAAAGCGCAGCCGACAAAGCCAAGCTTCAAACGAGCCTTCGGTTGTTCCTTCTCCTCCTCTGGTTCCTTCTCCTCGGCCTGCAGGCTCTGAAAGGCGACGAAACACTGGTACGAATGCTCTTACAAGCAGCATGATGAAGACCACATATCTACTGTCACGGTAGATGCTATCAGGTTGAAGCCTCGTGTCAGAGTGAGTCGAGCTGTTGCCAAAATAGCGTGCGTCAGACATTCGGTTGTTCGCTGTCAGGGACTCAGATTGCATAGCTCTCCGAGGCAGTACCACAAGTCAGAAGTGATGATGCATCAACACGGGGTAAGCGGTAAGCTGTACGAGAAACTCAGTGCATGGCTGGATTGTCGCCATCCGTGCCCCTGGCATGAGCAAAGCCACATACAGACTTGAGCAAACAAAACCTGTGGGCTCACAAGACTTTCCTGAGTTCTGCCTCTGCATAAGAAAGTCGTAGTTTCAGCCGTGCTCAGAAACCGCTGTACTGTTTCAAAACCAACTGCCACAGGCGTCGCAGGATGTGCTACTATGCATATCACCGTGCGCGGCACTGGCCTTCTTTCAAGCGCAGAGGCAGCTGCAGTAATGCGATTTATGCCACTGCACAGGATTCTGCTCTCACATGGGAATGCGGAGCTGGGGCGTGGCCTGCACGCCACCTTTTTCGGGTGCTTGCAGATCTTGTTGGAGTAGTATGGAGCTGACGGGCACAACCTCAGGACTCACTTGAAAAGCTTGGAGTTACGAAGCAAGCAATGGAAGCAGCCGACGGTTCCGCTCCGACATCGGAAAATCAGAGGGAAATCCGACAGATCTTGCCAGGAGCCCTGCGACTGGTCCGGGCAGCACTCGTCTCCAAGGCAGTAGGAGTTCCTTGGCACCAAGATGCTCATGTCGTGAATAATAAACCTGAAGGCTTCTCAAGGCTTGACACGACTCGGGGAAGACCACAACTCACCGTAGAACCTGATCTCGAGCCCAGCGAGTTCAGGATGCCTTTGCCCGTGAAAGCCCGAGAGATGGCTCATCAAGAGGCTTTAGAATAATCCGGATTTTGATCGCATGTTGCCGGATCTCCTGCGGGCTGTGCCTACTTTGGGCACCGAGGTGAGGAGAAAATGGCCAAATTCGGTGGTGAGCTCCACGCTTGGGAACTATCCACCTGGAACTGCTGTTGTGGTCGCACGCAGGCTGGCGATGCGGTTGGACAGTGAGGTAGCCAGGCAGGCCAGCGTGGTGCCAGTGCCCACAAAGGACCTCGGCAGGGCTACTGCCTGGAAGAGTCAGGGAAGGCCTCTCCTGAACCGCCCAAAGCCCATCCGCCGTCCAGGGAGCATGAAGATGATCAGCAGAAAGAAGGGCATGTTGCCGCTGCAGCACGTCCTCGCATGCACGGGCCCGTCAGCCAGCCGTCTTGCATAGGATGAAAGGATGAAACCAAGAATTGAGGGAGGCACCCTGCAATGCAGCGGCCGAAGACCCCACAGTGGTGGTCGAAGTAGCGGACACAGCGGTTGCAGGTCCTGTCGCACGAAGGGACCGAAGACACGTGAAATAGGTCAGGAATGGCATCAAGCCCGCTGCTTTTGAGAAGGGCAGCAAAGCTACAAGCACGCTGCATCCTGAACTCTACACTCTGAGGGGGCGTCAATGTGCGAAAAGATGTGCCGTGCCTGCAATGATGACAGCTGCCCTCCTTACCTTGCTGCAAGCACGCTTGGGAAAGCTTCATCTGCGGGACGTTGGTTCACTCGGTTTCGGCTGGAAGGGCTGAAGTTGGTGACCAAATTGTCTCCTCCACTGTCTGTGCAGCCCCGACAACAATCGCCCCAAATGCAGCCCAATGCAAGCCCGCGGTGCGCGCACATAAGCTTGCAATGCTTGTCAAACTCTAGTACAGGCCTGTACTGTATTTTCCGGCCGAGGGGCAGCCTGGCAGTTGGCGGAAGAAAAGCTGCAGTGGTCTGGGAAGGGAAGCCACCTTAGAACTGCATTTGATATCATTGGTGTCGCCACTGGCTTGTCGACTGGCTTTTATTACATTCTTGACGTGCTGAAACGCTCGCGAAGAGCAATTGCTGTGAAGCTTCGCGCATGCTAAAGTTCAAACGAAAATTTATGACTACCGTTGCACGATCTTGGTGAGGCTAGCGGGAAATGCACGAGTGACATTTACGAGCGATAAAAAATAGTATGTCACATATGCTAGTCAGACAGCTATCTCAGAAGTTTCTCGTGGTCCAGAGTACAACACGAAGCTGATCCATTTCGGAGCATGGCCCAGGCGAAGGTGGCGGCACGGTACGAAGTGTTTTAATCCGTAGCTCGATGTGCCCACTGCCCCACCACCTTGCAGCCGAGTCCACTCGAGAAGAAAGCATCGGAACTTGCCGCTTCGGCCGCCAAACAAGGCATCGGACACAAAAGGTCCGGTCGCCATCGTCCACGTTCCTTGTAGAGGCGAGTGGTTGGTCGATCAAAAAAGCAGAGGCACTGATACAGTTGACGAAAGCTCACAAGGCTCTCCAAGCTGCTTGAGGCGGCTATCGGTTCTCAGTACTACACAGCAGGAGGCCTACAGAAGAGTTCTGCACCAATGACCATTTGAAGCCTTGAAGCCACTGCCGCAGGCTGATTACGGTGTCATCGACCGGTCTATACCGGTCTTCTGTCAGTAGCTGTCCGTAGTCTTCATGCAAGCATCTCCATGCTTTCCAGCGATTCGCCTCGCCGGATCTTCTCCGCCACCTGTCAGGTCTCGGACGTTGCCGGGGTACTGGCTTACATTAAGAGGTCTTAGGATGTCTTCATGGCCTGAGGTCGATGCATTGTTTTGTTCAAGCCTGATGTAATGCAACTGAACGGCTGGCGAGTCGCAGCACGAGTGTGCTTGGCTTCGCCTGGACGCTCTGCACATGCCTGTTGCTGCGCTGGAGGCGTCGAAGGACCTATACAGTAGACTCAGTAGGCCCTGGCCAGTTTCCCGGCTATGGAAGGCCTTTAATTAAGGGGGGAGCGGCTGCACCCGCAAACGCTCGGAAGCAGACAATTACACGGCTATAGCGTATCGCCGGTGGCAGCTGCATTTGTGGCAACGTCTTGTTTCCCGGCTCCCCTTCGCACAAGGAAGGAACCGACCCGGCAGATGGAGTCCCAGGACTCCTGGATGGGGAGGACGATGATCACGAAGGCGGCCAGGAAGCTCCAGGCAATGCTAATGAACACCCAGAAGGCAAAATAGCCTTTGCCAAAGACGCCAGCCGGTAGAGAAAGCACGGGCCAAACGAATACCATCAGGATGGTGAAAGTCAAGCCCCACTTCTGAACCCAGCTCTGAGCAGCATCCAAGAACTCCGGCGTGTAATCCTGCTCATCCAGCCCACTCATGTCCTGCTCCAGCATTTCCTTGGCCCGGGTGCTAAAAGACACAGAACACAATGTGGCGTTCCGGCAGCCTACTTCTACTTCGGTCCTGCCCTGTGTGACTTCCTCTCCTTCTCACCAAGCCTCAATCTTGCCCATAGATTGGAAATCATAGTTTTGAGGATTCTTCAAGGAGAAGACGAAATGGATCAAGGCCGATGACGCCAAGGCCGTGAGGTTGCCGGCGAGGTTTGGGTTCAACTCTCCCAGGTTCTCGATGGTGATCTCACCAAACTCGACCTGGCACACGATGAGCCACGTCGCCAGGGCCAGGATCATGCCGCCCCAGGCTGCCACCACGGCCCCTGTCGCGTTGGCATCCTTCCACATGAGCAGGTTCCAGAGAGGGACCACGGCAGAGCCGATGACATTGCCCATAAATAGGTACAGCCAGCTCAGGTTCAGGCCAATGCAGTTAAGGGCGACACCGAGGCCGCCCATGAGTAGGCCGAAGATGACCACCACCGCCTGGGAAAGTCTCAGCACCTGTTTCCCGGTGCACTTGGGGTTGATGTAGGTCTTGTAGATGTCGTATGTAATCAGGGATGACACGGCGATACCCTCGGAAGAGCCTGTGGAGGTGATGGCCATGAAAAGCATCACTGACATCATCACCGAACCGAAGCTGCCGAAGAGGTGTGTGGCGACCGCGGGCGGCACCAGACCGGCAGCGGCTTCGGCAGAGGAGATGGGAAGCTGCAGGGCAACGGCACACATGCCAAGGGACGTGGCGAGGGCAAAGGGGATCGTGAACCAAACCAATCCACCCAGCAGGTAGCCCTTGTGGGCACTGGCCGGCTTAGCCGCGATCGCAGATTGCCAGTACGACTGGTCCACGAAAACGGTGCCGAAGTTGCCGATGATGTTGATGACACCGAACTTCGTACCACCCGTAGATTTCATGGTCAGATAGGATCCGTGGTCGTTCTTCTCCACAGGCCCGCAGGCATACCTACCCGGTTCGAAGAAGGTCTGATTGCCATTGTGAAAAATTTGCTGACACTGTGCAGTCGAATAGCTCGATACCTGCATCAGGCCATCATAGATGCTGTCGCACGAGAACTCCTTGACATAAACAGTGTACACACACACGAGCAGAATCAGGAAAATGATGGCGGTATGGAGGTAGGAGGCCATGAAAGTGGCCTTCAGGCCACCTGCCGCTGTGTAAAGGATCACACCCCAGGGAATCAGGAAGCATGCCAGGTTCGTATCCACGCCCGTCAGCGCATTTACTGTGGCAGCACCGCCCAGTAGCAGCATGGAGGTCACGAGTACGTTGGCCGATAGCGCGAAGAAGAGGAAAGTCAGGTGCGCACGTTTGCCCCACCTTCGAATTACGCTGTTATTTGGAAGGGTGATGCGACGGGACTGATGGGAAGGGTGAATTTTAGAATGTCACTACCTGGCCAAAACCATCTCACACACTGTGTGCGCCGTCCGAGCACGGCGTTTGACCTCGATCGCCAACATGCCGAAGAGTAGTACCTGGATCGTCGCGCCAGCGGCGTACCAAAACGGCCCAGAAACTCCGTACTGCCATGCTACATTGCAGGATTGCAGAAGTGTCGCCGGCCAGGTCCACTGCGAGACGATGACAGAGGCTGTCAGGCCTGTATTCACAGTGCGGCCGGCAGTGTTGAAGAATTCTGATGTGTGTACGGTTCCATTCGCATACTTGTCAAGATACACCAGCACTGTGGTCACCACGGAAAAGAATGCTCCAAAGCCAAGCAAGATTGCGTAGCCGGACTCCTTCGGCAGTGGCGTGTTGTCCTCGAAAAAGCTAGTCTTGCCTATGTAGTCCAAGCCCATCAACATGATGCCGGAGAGTTGGGCAGTGGGAGATCACGTTGCCTAATGCTGCAGGGATGCTTTTGAGCCCGCCTGCAATAACAGACTTTCCATAGACTTTCCTGACATCACGACTCAAATCTCAAAATCAGATGTTCTGTTCGGACCGCCTCCGCAGGCAGGGGAAAGCAGTTCTCCTCTGTTCTGGGAATCACCTGAAGTGTCCAACAACGACGCTTTCCGTGTGTCCAGCACCTGCCTCACCCGTTCAACAGCCCACGTTTACAACTCTCTCTCTTCGCCAGGAAGCCCCCGGATCTCCGCAGAGGATGAACAGCAGGCAGACTACGGCGATCGCAGCCTGCGGCCAGCTCGAAAGCTTTCTCGCAGGGGATTTCGTCGAGGATTTATTGTGATGCTACTGCCACCACTACTACAACGACTGTCTGTATAATTCCACAATCAAAGGGTGCGGGCGATGTGAGGTCCTGGCAGTCGGATCCGCTGCTGCTGCTGCTGCTGCTGCTGCTGCTGCTGCTGCTGCTGCTGCTGCTGCTGCTGCTGCGCCGACGACGACGACGACGACGAGTGCGACAGCTGCTCCTGCTACGAGTGCTACCACTACTTCCTACTGCGAGCACCGCCACTCATTCCAGTGCGACGAATGAAAGCTCCTACCAGCACACATACATGGAAACGCCCGACTGGGAGGGACAGTGGCAGCCTCAGTGTAGATCGCTGTCAGGTAGAGGAACCTCCCCACATGTTGCGGCTACCGCGCCAACCGAGAACAAGGGGGAATCATCTTCAAACACCGTGTAGCTGCAACATTTCTTTGGCTCTCAAATCATCCTGTGTCTTACTGTGAAGGCTTCCCAGTCGCGCCCAAGTTTCAAGCTTTTTGGCGCGGCAAAAACACGCCCACCCTGCAAGCACGATCATGCACACATGAACCTCTTAACTTCAGCTCCGTCAGGTTTCGCGACTTGGGATGCACTGACTGAGTGGCCGAAGCTGAAAGAATCACAAACAGACGTTCGACCCTTGGCTTCGGGCACCTGTGCTTCTAACAGAACTTCGAGACTGTCCGGTCGTCCAGGGCTAGCAGGCGGTAGTATTGCTGCTATTCCTGCTCCTCGTAGTCGTCCCTCAAATTCCCACCGTGCAACGGCCGAAATTGTCGAAATTACTGCCAGCATTACTGTTGCTAGTACTGTTGCGCATCGAAGCAACTCGTGGTAGCCAGTCAAGTCGAACGCAGGTACGACTGACGACTCAACAAAATGTTACTCTTCCGACGACGAAGGAAGCACTGATACAATGGTCTTGTCCTACACTTGTAGAATGCATCGTGAAGTCGAAACAGAAAGGAGGCGTAGCCTCTGGTCCGCTGTTAGCATCTGGCCCAGGAAGCGCGGCAGAATCGTCAGGGCCAACCCGTGCGTCCCTCCTTCAGGGCGTCGAATGTGCAGTCTGGGGGTTGTTGTATCATCTGATATCAAATGGCAGGTGGATGTACGCCCTTGTGATATGCCAAAACCATCTGCTTTCTCACTCTTTCGTCGTCGTCACCATCACCACCATCGCCATGAACCGTCAAGCTTTGCTACACGCGCGGGCGCGTGCAGAAGAGGAAGCCCATTTGCACCAGGCCTACGAGGCAAAAAATCTGGAAGCTCACGTAAAAGGTGCCACCCGTCGACTGCCTCAGTAGACAAAGCAGGCGGTTTAGGGATAAGGGTTTAGGGTGTCTATCATGGTCCAACGGATCGAAATGCACGTTTCGTAGCTGTATACTAGTTGCAGTCCTTTTGCCTTTCTAAGAGTAGTTCCGGGCTGCTACAGGATGCTTCTTCTGAGAAATTGCGATCCGGGATGTAGCCCGAAGCTTTTCATACCGGGGGGCAGCAGCATGTCACACTTCTTTGGTGGAGGCAGCGGGGGCAGGTCCTTCAACATGCAACAGGCCCTGACAAGTTTCAACTCCGAAAGCCGGGTGCAAGCCCGTGGCCCCGGTAAACTCGAAGTGGCTCCTCGAGACGCCAGCAGGACGCCAAATTCTCCAGGCTTCCATCTTCCTCATCCACCTGCTGGGGCTTCGGTTCTCACGGCTTGGACCCAGATGCCCCGGTAGCCTCGCAGCCATAAACGGTCCGAACTGGTGCCGGCATGGTCTTGGCGGACATTCATCTAAGCACAGGCTGAAGAGGCCGAATTTGAGGTGTCGTGGCGGTTATGGGATGGTGGTATGTTTGCTAGAGCTGATCAGCGGCTGGCCAGCGCTTTTTAGATGGGGCAAGTATGGAAAGCTCCGTGTAAGGCTTCAGCCTCGCTCGAACATGAATCCGATCTCGGCGTGGGGCAAGGCTTGGAGTGAGGTGTTCTCCCCGCTGCTGGCTAAGTTTTAAGATTTGGGAATCAACGGCTTGTCATGGAGTGCTTGCCCATCTGCTGATCCGAACAGCTGCGCGGAGAGTCCCACAGCTTAACTTGCAGGTGACTCGGGCTTCGCATTCCGCGATTCCACATCCCAACAAGCTCAACAACACAGAGCTCCAAGCTCCCAAAGCCAGGCTCCCGACGGAATGTTCGGACATACGACACTCTCCCCTGCGAAGCACCCGTTGTTCATGCGCACCTCGGATCTGCAGTTTGACGGGGCCGAATAGCAAGGGCCCACGAGGTTCCTTTCAGTCACCATCGAGCCCTGCACTTCAAGTCACTCGTAAGAGATGAGCCGCGGCCCCACCCCCGAGTCCACAGCCAGCTCTGCATGGCTGAGGATCCCCGACATGCTACCCCGGCAGAAGCATCTGAGGCTCGGGACACCATGCCGGCCGAACTTCTTCAACTCGGCTGCTGCGTTGTCAATGTTGTTGCAGAATGCGCTTTACGGCTTTTCGTCGGCGTGTGCTAGTGGCGAACTTCACCTTTTTTTGACCCGAGTCCCTTGCGGGTGCCACAGTTGGGAGAAGGTGCGGCAGCACCTGCGAAGTGGACCCAAATGCACAATCCTCCATGGTTTGGGTCTAGGCCCTTGGATCCAAGACGAAGACGTAAGGACTTGTCGTAGGTTCCACTGAAGGATCGATTCATTCATGCACTCATCATCACACCATGCCTCGCATGATGTCAAGTCGAAGCAGCAATTTATGGCAAGACTAGGCCTAAACCATTGTGCAGAAAATCTCGCTTGGACCAGCAAACCTCACACTTCTCGGGCCGAGCAGGTCTTGCCAAGCTGCTGGTTTGGGAGTAGTGGTCGCCACCTGACATCAGCAGGTTTGTAAAGAGCCCTTGCTTTGGCATCGCTTTTGTCCACGGACTTGGCACGGACTCGATGTTGCTCTTTACCGAAATGCCGAAAGCCGAAGCCTCTTGAGACAAAGCGAGCCTGCCGCTGCGCTATGCGCGGCCAAGGGATTACATCCTCGGAAGGTGTTAAGGTTAGCCTTCAGGCATCTCCGACGATGTCAGAACTCGAGGGTTTGGGGGTTTAGGGTTTGGGGGTTTGACTGAACCTGCAACACGCACTCCACACCTGGACTTGTCATGCAAATCGAGGACTCTACACCCCCCTCTCATTCCGGGCGGTTGCCAAGAAGGCTGCTGTTGGCTTCATGTCCGCCGGCTGGGACCCCAGGCTTTTCTGCCAGGGCGGGTGGCCAGCCAGACCCTGGGCGGTCGGCGGGTCAATGTTACTATCATCCTGTGACTCAAAAAGTTATGACGATGTCCCTGCTAGGGAGAGGTTGCGGAGTTTGCGTCTTGAGCCTTCTTGCAAAACTTAGTGTTGCCTTGTCGTGAGTAGGCCGATCTGCCACCAGCGCATGCAGAAACAACCGCGAACACCTGGCTCGGATTCTCGGCGGCTAAGGGGCAGCGAGTTTGTCAAGGAATTGCCGCCGGCAGCAGCATTCCTGCGACTTGCACAAGAACGTCGAGATGACGTGAAGAGGGATGCCAATGCTACAAATGCACAAGCTTCTCATCTCTTTCGCATGTCACACAGATAATCAAGCATCTTGATAGTCTTAAGATTCGTAGTCTTAGAGTTGCATGAGGAAGGGCATGGAAAGTGTCCCAAGCCTCATGCTGAAAGTCTCGTCATCCAACCTGATGACAGGTGGTTCGCTGAAGTGCACACTCTTGATGCCGAAAGCTAAATGTTGCATTGAAGCCTTGCTTGCACGCGAAAAACAAGCCATGGCAACTGGCACGTCTGAGAGCTACCAGTCTGCTCCATGCCGGCCTGTGCAAGCACTCGAAGGCATCGCTGACGTTGACAACTGCCTCTTCGGCGCATACGGGAGGAAGGACCGGGCATCTGCGACACACTAGCAGCATCTAACCAGGTTACTCGATGATACTCACTGACCACACTTCGAAGGATGGTGCAGGTGCCGGTCCGACTGACATCATGTTAAACTGTTACCACGTGCACAACGGCAGAGCTGCACTTGCTCTCCTATCTCACTTCCCCTCGCGCCTGCTGCATGCAAACGAGCCAGGACCAGCCCAGTTTCTTGCAGCCGGGGTCGCTCTCGCAGGAATCCTTCGAGACTGCGGGAAGTTAACAACTGATTCACACTGGAACTCTAACTCAGCTGCGCCGCTGTCTTCTGCCCAGCCACGTCCGTTTCGATGTCTCACGGGTATTAACTGTTTCACTGTTACGATCGCTACTTCATGTTGCTAAAATGTCAGCAGTATTGAACTTTCGTCTCAAGTCTTGAAACGTAAGCAGCCCATGCACACTCGGGCTCTTTCACACTCCCGATCGGACCCCGATCCTTGTAAGAGAGGAAGTGCTGCATCACCCACTCCTGATCACCCGACGCAAGCATCGAAGGTGTAGCGGCGTAGCGACCCACCCATGCCCTCATGCATACACACAACCTCAGCAGGACGTTAGTTCATCCCAGCACAACCAAAACAGTATCCCTCGTTGGCCTCGTTCAAGAAGTCTTCTAACGCCTGATGCAACATGCATCCGCGGAGTTTCATGCGTCTGGGCAGGGCAATCACTATGCAAGCGTCTTGCGCCCTACCCGCAGTACTCCGAGCGCCACACTGGGACGACAGGCAGCATCCTTGACAGCATAAGGTACTGGATCGTGTGAACTGTGCCTTTACATGAAGACCCTGAGATACCCGCATTCACAGGCACAGCCAATCAGTTGCATCGCATTCAGATGGTATTTGCCAACATGCTGTGGACAGTTGCTAGCCAAGCTGCTGGATTCCTTCCACAGCCCAGCCTGGCAAGCGAGACTTTCACACGAGACATCATACGAGACATGCAGCTCGCAACTGAGGCGAATCTGAATGCTCAAAGGTCGATGTGCCATGTCGGGTCATGCACCGCGCACGAACCTGAACGTGCTCATATTGTGGGCCGAAGCCCGAAGCATCTCGACATCCTATTAGACGACGCTGCCTTTTCCTCCAAACCAGGTTTGGTGGAGGCAGACGTGCTCCCACATGATGCCCACCTGTTGAGGTCAGCATTGGCATGCTGGGTGCTTCTTGGACTGCAGCTCTGCAACGCGACTTTGATGGGTAAGTACGAACAATTCTTCCGGGGCCAAGACACAAAGGAGAAATGCTCATGTGAAGTGCATTGATTTCGGGATCCAAGCCGACAAGCCAAAACAGCGAAGCAATGCCGAGTTCGATCAGCACAGACCGCTCTCGGGATCCTTTTCATCAGACCTATCAGACCTATCAAGCCCACACGCATCCAGAAATCTGAACGGCTTGCATCAAGCGAGGCCCCCGCCGTTGGGTGTTGGAAGTTTGGGTAGAACTTGCTATCAGGACGTACATGCCTCCGAGTCTTGCACTCCACTGGAACAGTCAGCGCGGACTTCAACGAACGGAGCAACCACATAAAGACTTGAACAGCGGACATTGGCAGACTTGATTTCCACGCCTCGAAGCCTGGACATAACAGAAGACCGTACAACTTGATGCTGCGCTTCCGATGCTTCAGCAGATGATGTGAAGAGGTCATAGCCGAACATGCTGAAGATCTCGTGCTTCTGAAAAATGCTGCTCGAGCTGCCAGTACGTGTCCCCGCCGTGGACCTGCGAAGGAGTGAAGGCTGAGTCTCAAACCAACGACAGGCGTATTGGAGGCATTGGAGGTGCCATTCAGATCATGAGGTTGGTTCCTTTCCCAGCAAGAACCGATCCAAAGACTGTCGCCACTTAAAGAAGCAAAAGCACCTACGGCTGTAAGTGCTGCCTGCCTACCTGCCGACCGACCTACGTACCTACCCGCATCTTTGCATGCAGAAATACACGCAAACCTGCACCCTGCATGCAGGGTTGTATGTCGGTGTACATGTACGGCATATACATATGTGCATGTATAAGTGTGTATTTGTATATATATATATATACACACACAAGTACACATACATAAATATATATATATATATATGTATATATGTATATATATATATATATGTATATATATATATATATACATATATAAATATATGTCAGATATGTGCATCCATGCACATACTGGATATGGAACAACCTCTGTCGTTCGAAGTCCTGCCTCCATGGCCATCAAGAGGCGACCAAGCTGCCGAAGCTGGATGCCCATCTGCGAAGCCTAGGCTGGGAAGCCGAGGCAACCCCTTAAAACGGGTGCGTACGCCTCTGTGTTGGGCATCGCGGGTCTGACCTTTGTAGTTTAGCTTAGGAAGCCGCTGATTTAGAATTCTCACAGCCCACACTTCTTCTGTATGGCTGGCGCCTCGTCGCCACGATTCGCCAAGACAGTGCCGTACACTGCCAGGGCGTAGTAGCCTCGGGTAGCTTGCACTAAGGTGCTGTAGCCACTCGAACTCACTAAAACAGCAAAGAGCTCACACTCTCCGCCCAAGTTGATCCGTCTCTTGTTTTTCAGGCGCCAGAAAGGTGGTGGCACGTGCTGAAAAGTTCAACATGTGCCCTTCAGCCATGAAGTAAAAAGTCTTGATAAGCCTCGGGCTGTTGATCGCCTCGCTGACACTCTCCTGGTTCCTGTGCACAACTCGCTGTCTCAGGGCTTGGCTTGTCATTCTAGATTCTAGGCCGGCCTCAATTCTATGGGACATGAGTCTATCCTGCATAGCGGCATTCGAGGATCAAGGAGACAACATGTGTAGTTGCGCTGGACTCAGTTTTCCCGGCACTCGCCCCTACCAATATAACTATGCATTCGAGTATGTCTTTATATGTGCATATTATATTGCATTACACTACATTACACTACGTTAGTGTACGCTACAGAACTGTACATTCATACACTCACTTTCGAACACATACAGGCATGCATGCGCGTGTGCATGCATGTGATGTACATGTTTGCAAAGCCGGCCTGCCAAGAGGCTCGAACTTGATTCCGCCGGCCCAGGAGAAGCACAGGAACCAGTCCTCCGCTGTGGCGTTTGGGCATACGGCAAAGGGTTTAAGGTCTTGTTGTGTAGCTTTTTGGTGGTTTATGTCTTGGGGTTCAGGGCGCGGGTCGCTCTGTGCAGGGGACAACGCCCACGGTCCTTGTGCCGCACGACAGGGAACTTCTTGTCTGCAGAGGATGGGTTTGCGTAGTCCCTGCAGATGCGGTGAGGATGAAAGATAACAGTTGCTATGGGCATCAGACCGCCTGATCAGGGCCAGCACAGGTTCCCTCCACTTCTTCTCCCACTCGGGCCGGAACTTTGCCAGCACCTGGGGCAGTCCCAGGAAATCTGCTGCACAAGTTGTTTCATACTGCCTTCGCAATTTCCCGGGGGTGGCTACACTCGTGCAAGCCCAACGGCTTTTGTTTCTCTGAGTCTTCCAAGGCTTGCCAAGAAGCCGCTGTGGTGTAAATCCAATAGCCGTAGTGGAAGTGGTGGTCGTTGTAGTAGCCATTTCCGAAGTTGTAGCCTGCCATGTATGCATAAAGCAGTCTTGTGATCCGGCTCATCAACGCAACCGCAACTCGAGGAACTACCCCTTTGCACAAACCAAGCCCCTGTTCCCAAAGCGCTATACTAAACTTTGAAACCTGAAACGTGCTCACACAAGAAAACAACTCCCATCCATTCTGCCTACGTTACGCAGCGCCGGGCACGTCGAAGGCTTTGACGCATCGTTGGAGCCTCAGCTGAGGCCACCATTCTGGAAGTCGTGAACACTGGCGATTTCACACAAAATCAGTAGTAAGATATTTACAAGCAGGATAGGTATGCTTATATATACGTATACATAGGTAAATGTAGAGACAGGCTTACTGACACTGTATCACATGCCCGAACATCTTGAGTCCTGATACTCCTATCTCTTGATCCCTCCCCGATGCCAGCAGGAATGCTCCTTCTCTGATGAAATCCCAGGCACAGTGCGGAGCGCAGCTGTTCCAACAGTCGTCGTAAGTGCATCCGCAGGAGACCAAGCCTTTCACGGAAGCTTCGGGCTTGACTAGGGGCTTGAGGACTGAGCTTTCGTATTCTGCTGCAACCTAATAAGCATATATACACAGTCCTTACGTTACACATGTGTTTCTCCATAAACCAAATAAATAAATAAATAAATAAATAAATAAATAAATATAAATATATATATATATATATATATATGTGTGTGTGTGTGTGTGTACATATATACACAGGTGTGTGTGTATATATATATATATATGTATATTTGTATGTATAGCACTTCAGCCTCGATGCTCCTTTCAGCCAGAGATCTCATGCCAATCTGCCATGCTCCGAAAACCAACCTTGGGAACTTCACCCCGAGTCAGCCTCCCCAGGAGCGATCGTAAATGAAGGGGGTGCTGCCGCCTCAGCTGCGGCCACAAGATGGTGCAGAGTCGGACTCACAGGAATTTTCCCATGTGATGGAAACCATAGAAAAAGCTAAGACAAATTCTAAACCTGTCACCCATCCTTGCTCAGAGACCGGCTCTTTGTCAGCCACGCCTCGCAGGTCGTCTGCAGGTCGTCCAACATCCTCTTCACAAAATCCTGCTGACCCGGACATTCCAGCTCCAGTTTGGGCCATTGTGGCACAAGGGGTTCATCTAGTGAGAGAGGTGCTTGAAGCCAGCAGTCTCGCATCAGCCTCGTCGGACTTCCCCATCTCCGCGGCAATGGTCACAAGCCGCGCCTGAACTAAAGCCGGGACAACTTCATCAAGACGCGGTTCTCAATGCTGAGGTAGTGAGTTCGAAGGCGACACGCGAGCATAACTCACTCGATGCGGCGGCTAGTGGCTTGTTCAAGCTGACAAGCAGGGTGCGCCACTCAACACCCTTCGAACTTACGAGTGCGAGCACTCCGTACACCCGTTGAGACTTCAACTATACCTCTGGGCAGCCGGGCCATGCGGGCAGCGAGCTTGCCACTGAAGTATGTGTCGCCGACCTGGTGTTCAACCATTGCTGCTGCATGTGGCCGCTAGTTGTAGCACAAGACACCCCAGCTCCAAGGGCCGTTTCAAGTTTCTGCTGGCGCAACAAAGTTGCAAGGACTCTTATGCTCGAACCCCATGATAACCAGGGGGACTAAGTGGCAGATCGTTTACCACCACCTGCGGCCTCAGTCAGCACAACCAAGAGCACAATAAGCCGTGAAGGTCCTTCATTCTGCATTGGCCCTCACGGACATTCAGCACTCGCAACAAGAAACCAAGATCCCGGCTCCGAGCTTCACGTTCTCCGGGAGCTCGAACTCGCCTGAAGCTGAGGCGAGAGAAGGGCAGCCTAACTCAACCGGTTCCGTCAACAAAACATTCTGACCTACGCAACGCTTCCCGAGGTGGTTCCTGAAGAGTTTCTATGCATACGGTTGATACCAGTCGACGTAACGACGTAGCTGCCAAGAAAAGCAACAGGCGCAGAAAGGTATAGGTGTCCCCATTCGCATGGGGCTTGTTAAACCTGTCTGACCAAGCACTCAGAGATCGGAATGTTAAAGAAATCTGCAAGTCGATAGTATACACGCATACAGATGCCTATCGGCATTTACTGAACTGGCAAGCAATATGGCAGCCCACACACATCAAGAAACATACAAATCCTGGGCAAACTGAGCCCCTCCCTTGCAGAAAACCACAGAAATCGAAACCATGGTACTGCACCAAGATGCTGTCCGGCTTCTCACCGTCGAACTTTGATCCAGCCATGCGCCTCGATCTGACTATATGTAGGTGTACTTGTACTTGTACTTGTACAAACATTATCATCTAAAGGCAACCACACATGGCTAAAACATTATACTCTTTGATACATCTTTGTCGGAGAACTGCGAAAAATATCTGTCACAGCTGCTCGCTTCGTTAAGACTTCGCAGGTTATCTGAAATCGCTCAAGGTGCTCAAACTCCGATCCGCCAAAGAGCCCAGTACCCCCCTCCTCTCTAAAAAGTCCCCAAGTAAGAGGTGCATTCGGGCTGGAGGGGCATCCAAACATGCCGGCGGGACTCACCTCCTCCCATGAGTGCCTTGGAGAGCTGAGATTGCAAAGTTCTCAGAAAGCAGTAATATTAGAGTGACAGTAACAATAGCATGGCTACAATTGCAAACACAATCCAAGGACAATATAGCATCACCACAGTGGTCGTAGAAATAGCAACGGTGCGCAGCCACAGAAAATTATTTGTAAAGATCATAGTCATGGCTACAGAAATACTGACAAGCAGATGAGATGGTGATGAAGTAGAGAGCGCGCACGGCAAAGCTATCTCTCCGATCCTGCCTCTTCCAAAGCCTCTCGAAGAATCCCGCTGGTTGGCAGGGGATGCCGCCTGCACTCCAGGGTACGGACAAACGAACATGGGTGCGACAACTAAAGCAGATGGGCCTTGCAAAGTAGCAACCAAACAAGCTGAAACAAGGATGCAGCCAGAAAATGAAGGTCCCAAGCTCACCCGCCGAACTCTGCTGCAGGGTTCAACGGGTAGAGCTCGAAGTGCAGGACCAGTGGCTTCGTGACCACCTCGGCAATCTCACCAGGCCTATGATAACAACAGACCGGAACATGCCCAAATACCACTGGAACCCGGTAAACCATCGTCATGATCCTTATCACCTTCATCCTCATCATCATTACCATCATCATCGCTAACCCAGCATCTACCACGAGACCGACAGTAGGACTGCATTTCTCAATAGACCGAAAGCTCCGGGGCCCGGACGATCGGCTTGGGCAAGCCACCTTGGCTAGCGGGGCCAGGCGCGTTCCAGCTTGATGGGCTTACAGCGATGATGGTAATGACCCTAATATAGTACCCTAAATAGTAGGATCCTTATTATAAGGACCCCTAAATAAGGATCATCATAACGGTCATCTTCTTCTGCTTCTTCAACTTCATCTTCAGCTCTGTACGATCATGATTGTTGTCGTTGTTATGACCATCGTCATCCCACACGGTGCTGCCCTTGCTCTCACGACAAGTGGCGCAAGTCGCGGAAAGGCGTCTGGGTCGCCGAGTCTACGGCATCCCGCACCTGCGTTTCAAAAGATGGGCAGGAAAGCTGTGCCCACATCGTCCTGGCCTCCTCATCCAGCAGTGGCACATGGACAGGCCACAGCAGCTGCAGAACGGCATCCTCCGTCAGAGCTCTGAATATTGGCGCAAGTGCTACTAGGACTAGGAGTCGCGCATCCCTGTGGGCCTGCCGGTCAATTGTTAAAGTCTTGCTGATGCACTATCAAGCACAAGGCTGGTCGTGAGGAGATGCATGAGATTGAACTGGGAGTTCGGCAAAATCGGTGTCGCTGGGTGATGGTGCGGCATCGCAAAAGCTATGCTTCTTTTGCCCGCAGCACACAATCCGCGATGCGATACTGTGCGGGTCCGCTAGCCTCAGTTAGGCACGGGTTGCCAGACAGATTCGCCGAATACGGCGCCGAACATCTCTACAATAATGAGCATGATTCACAGCAGTCTGCCTTGCGGCCGCAATCTTCGGCATCGCCATCGTCGTCCCAGCAGTCGTCGTCGTGGTGGCAGTTTCCGTGGCACGGGTGTTGTAGTGTGGTGGTAGTAATAGCAGTAGTGATAGCAGCAGCAACACCGAGAGTCGTACCAGTACACTTCGCTGTTCGTCGTAGTCGTAGCCCTACCTTAGAATCAGTCGGTAGTGATGGTCGTAGTAGTAGTCGTCGTCGTAGTAGTAGTTTGTAAAACTAGTAGAAATAGACGTAGAAGTAGAAGCAGAAGTAGAAGTAGTAGTAGAAGAAGTAGTCGTCGTCGTCGTAGTAGAAGTAGTAGTTGCAGCAGTAGCAGTAGCAGTAGCAGTAGAAGAAATGGTGGTAGTTGAGGACGACGAGATTAATAAATAGCAATAATAAAGAAGAACAGTAGGAGCAGTAGTAGGAGTACCAGTAGCAGTGGCAGTAGCAGTAGCAGTAGCGGTAGGCAGTGGCAGTGGCAGTGGCAGTGGCAGTGGCAGTGGCAGTAGTAGTAGTAGTAGTAGTAGTAGTAGTAGTAGTAGGCGCCCCCCCCTACCAACTACACTTGCTTGAAACCATCTTAAGAGCACATCCGTTTTACTCGGTATTTACAGCACTTTCATCATGTACGATCATCATAAGAGGCCTCAAAATCCACTTGCCGAGTTTGCTAACTCGGCCTCTTGATTTTGGACTTGCTGCGGGGGGGGGGGGGGGGGGGGTGGGGGGGGGGGGGGGGG